>CM023452.1:164755749-164955079 GCA_013339765.2 Haemaphysalis longicornis | reverse complement strand
AGTTCAAGGATATAGTAAGGCGCGTTCGTAGCAGTCAATCTGTGCATCGGTTTTGTGGCGCAGTGGGAAGAGCACTTGTACCTCGCGTTCCGCCACAGTGTCGTGGGATCGAAACCGGGCGCCGCAAACTTTATTTTTTTATAGTGTAGGGGGAGGGGTGTGGACAGAGAGCGGCATCGGAGAGGAGAGGGGGTGAGCGGCGGAGAGTGCAGCTCGCGCGGAGGAGGACAATGGGGGAGGGATGGACGACAACAACGCCGACGCTGCATGGACAAGGCGAGTGAATGAGATGCAGTCGCATCTAAAAAGGAGAATGGGTGAGTATGAATAAATTATTGATGCGGTTGTGTACTGTGATCAGTGGATTAGAGTGCTGTACGCCTGTGCCCTTGCGTGTGAGTGGAAAATGCGAGTGGTGAGCGTGAGTGCTAGCGAGGGGGCGTGGCCATTGTTGGTGGCGAGTCTGAGTGAGTGTGGGAGGAGAAGCGAGTGGTGGGTTGAGTGCTGGCGACAGCGAGCGGTGTCAGCGAGTGGCAATCGTGAGCGCGTGTGAGAGCGAATGGTGAGGTCGACTAGTGCGCGTCAGCATGGGTGAGTGCCAGGGGTGACAATGAATGGCTATCGCGAGAGCGCGTGAGTGCTTGTATTAAGAAGCTATTGGTAAGCGTGAATGCAAGTGAATGCTCGGAGAAAATACATTTTTTTTATCCTTGTGAGTGAGCGGCGTCCACTTTTGCAGTGGTATGCCGTGAGGAAAGTCAGGATTAGATCATCTGCCACGTGTTACGGACAAAATTGAGCGCACCGCTTGTATCAGTGCTCAACTTGGATGGGTAGCATTCGGAATATGTGCTTCGAAAGTTGTGCTGTGGCACATACCCCGATACCCCGATAGCAAAGAGGTACTACCATTATGCAATCAATCAATCTTGTGGAACAGCTTATCAGCAACAGTTGCCCTGGGCGGTATAAATAGATTCGATCCCATGTTTCCGTCAAGGGCAATGAGATAGCTGATCAGGGGCGCTATTGCAGAAGGCCCGAGATAGCTCGGTCCTGAGTTTGCAGCTGCTCGAGTTAACAAATAGCGATAGTGGCAGCATCCGATAAAGATTCAAGCGATACGGGTGCAATCGCGGAGAGCACGCTTAGCATTATCAGCACGCCCAGTTGAGGCCGCTCACGTTGAAAAAGCACAGCTTGCATGAACATCCACCTGCAGCGCCGTCTAGAATCGAGTTGCACTATGCACTCCGTTATGCAAAGTAGATAACCCAGCTATTCATTTTGAAACTCCGGCCTGGCTCCAGCCTTCTTTTAAAGCTCCGCCCTGTAAAGCGGCGTGGAGCGGCTCCGATTTTCTGGGTGTTCTGTTCTTCCACTTAAATCTGTTTGCTACGTGGTTTGAGGGTGGCTCCAGTGCAGCTCAGCGCAAGCCCAAAACAAGTAAGCGAGGACGTTCACTGCAGCGAAAGGAACGCACCCTTCTCCCGACTGTCAGACTGACCGGTTTTGTTTACGTGCGGATGGTGAGCGCAGTATGAGACATCGCCCCTATTTAGTGTGCCATGAGCGTGATTCACCAATTTACGAGCGCGTTTTAGACGTTGAAGGTGTGTCATCTGCCGCCGATTGTGTTTTTGCTGTGTATGAATACGGCTGCCGTGGGAAAATCTTGTCTTCTTGGACGCTCCTATCGACCGGACTAGAGCGAGCACTTCGTTCGGACCGAACACCACCCCCCCCCCCCTCTTGTGCCTGTGGCAGCAGTTGACTGACGGTGGCCTGGGGACGTCATTCGTTCATTTCTTTCTGCTAACTAAGCCTTGCTACCGGCGCATCTAATGCAAGTGACTTCGTGGCTGCGACACTACTTCATCGGCGATGTGGACGCCATGGCAGCCATAGTTGGGAGGGGCTTCGGTCGCTAC
Source organism: Haemaphysalis longicornis (assembly GCA_013339765.2). Lineage (NCBI taxonomy): Eukaryota > Metazoa > Arthropoda > Arachnida > Ixodida > Ixodidae > Haemaphysalis > Haemaphysalis longicornis. The sequence continues at coordinate 164,953,148 of CM023452.1, read as the reverse complement.
GCCGCGACCATGAATGGGCTGGGTGTGTGTGATTGACACGAGAACTCGGAAGGAACTCGGGAGAGATATTGCGCGGCTGAGTTGAACTCATGATGCTCGTTTTGGCGGCTGCTGCGGCATGGAATCATGGTTCACGGTCGCCGTAGCAGGCTATATATCTATGCCGAAAGAGTTTTTCCTTTAGCAGAGGAGGAATTTCAAGCCATATTTCGGAAAGTACTGTGCATTGGCTATGCAGCCTTCTGACACCCGACCACCTTTGCGACGACTTTGAGGCGGCTTTTGCCTCATAAGAGCCGAGGAGCAAGTGTTGCGTGTGCTGCGGTTTTACGGGATGGACACCTTCCACGGAAGCGTTGGTAGTGACCGCATCAGCGACCGCCCTCAGTCGACAGTCAGCCAGTGCGTGCGCTATAAGGATTAGTGCAGACAAGGTTTTCGTCTTTTCTTTTTTTTTGTGGTGGTTAGCCGGACATGGCTTCCGCAGGTTCTACCATGCATTTATCCGTCTGCAGCCAGAGCGTACGCTGCAGTCGTGACCACGGTCGCGACCGCCCGATGGGAAGAAGGTTACCATTGAGTGGCGGTACGTACTTCCGTTATCGTCTGCTAGCAAACCGTTCCGATGTGTCGTTGCATGACCGTGCACTTCATTTATCGTCAGCGCGGCAGGCAGTTTTCTTGAGGCGTTTCGTGTCGCACCATTCTTGTGAAAACTTTACTCGCAGGATTGTATATAATCAATGCCGTGTTTCTAATATCGGAGGCGACGTTTACGCATTTCAACGGGTGTTGTCCAGCTTCTTTGTCGTCTGGCTTGAAGCGGGTCATCAAAACCTTGTTAAGGGATGATGGTGACCGAAAGAAACAGGGCGATACCGGAAGAAAAGTGAAGGTATAGAGTACATAAAAAAAACTAACGACTGCGGAGAGCTTCGTCGAACAAGAGCTGTGAAGAGCAAGGTGAAATAAAGGACACAAGTTGGAAAAGGTATGGTTGTTACTATTCCCTTTCTTCGTAGCACATGGCCACATGGGTGACTTACCCGCAATTGAGAGCTTTGAGGAGCGAATAGACTCCGTTTCGAAAATTCACAAAAATGCGAATTGGAAAATAACGGTTGTAGAATAATGCGTGACACGTGAACGTGATGGCACATGAGAATGACAGGTGCACACAAGCTGCGCAGAACCACAATTATAGGGAGGCTGTGCTGTGTTGCAGTCTTCTTGCTGGCGAGTTCACTACGAAATGAAAGAACTTACGCTAACGCGGTATAGCAGAAAACTAGCCCGTCGAATGCCAAAATTCATGCCGAAAGACGACTGAAGAAAAATACGCAAGTGCAAAATATCAATTATGAATTACCGCAAGTACATTTATCAGTTGCTAATAACTATTGCAAGTACAATGTATCAGTTGTTATTAAGAATCGCCAAGCTTTCGCCTTGAAATCACGTAAGGAGGCTGAAGTGGTTCTAGCAAATTTCGTATCTGAAAGCGAACGGAGGGTTTAGATAGCACCGAGCAGCAAGTACTTTGAATGTGGCGCGTTTCCATCACTCGCTTTCTCTTTTTGCCAGTAGGCCTTAATCACGTGATTGCATTGTCTGCCACCGGCGGCCGAAATGGGCAGATGCTGCTGCTTAGGACGGCAAATTTCAAACAAAAAGCTCATCAGAACGCCTAAAATAAAAAAAAAACAATTGTAGTGAAATACAGATTATTGAAATAAAGGCGAGATAAAGTGATGTAGTTGGATTTGCTTGCCCCCAATAGCCACCGGTGCCGCAGTGGAACGAGAGACAGCAATGAAAATTGCGCCACGCCCTAGTCGCGCCTCCTCGGAACGAGCGGCTCTGGACCGATTACGTCACCCCAACAATCAGCAAATACCATGAATTGCCTTTTTAAACCGCTGAACACCGACTCGAAATATTATCATTACGCTACGTGGGCGTGGCTAGAGCTCGTTGTTTCCCGAGTTTCGCTTAATCGCGGGCTTTCTGGAATAGCACCCCTGGTGGAACGCTGTGCTTTGTCATTTGCAGCGACTGTTAAGGTTTCCCCATATCACTGCAACGGTTTCCGGCGGGCAGAAGTCGACCATTTGAAGTCCTTCTGAGGTCCCTATCGTCACCCTTGCGTATCAAATGCACCTTCAAGATCAGAAGCAACTTTCTTGTACGCACCCGAACGGACTCAGCCAAGACCCATACTTGATTATTAAAAGTGGGCGTGGTGTGATCACCTCTGTTTTTGTGATATGCAGCGCTAAGGAATGTGCACCACTACGTAATTTCACAATCACAAAAGTCCTAAAATAACGCGAGAATTCCTTTTTGGAAGATGAGCAAGAAACGATGCAAAATTGACGAAAATCAATACAATCCTCTTAAACAACATACTAAATTTAAAGCAAAATAAATAAGCAACGCTTAATCTTAAAAGCTATAAATGAAGATTACCCAAGCACAAGCCAAAACGCCTACTCGGAGAACATTAATTTCACTAATAGTGGGTCTTCTACGAGCAGAGGAGCCAGGAGAACGCCATAAGACGGCAGTAGGCGCTTGTCCTCATTAAGCTACAAACGGCTCCCGTGCGGAAGCGCTCGCCATTCACATCACCGCCAGAGCACGCCAGCGGAAATGTATGCCACTCTGGTCCCAATGCAACTCGTCGTTGTTCTCCGCTTACTCTTTGTAAGCATTAATAAAGTCAGGGAGGGACCCAAGTCCTGTTACCTATCTTGCATTTTCCACTGTGGCCTACCTTCTCTGAGACGCATCAGAAGGAGGATAAAAAGCTCCTTGACTGCACCAATACAGTTCTTCAGTACTGGTATTTAGGGGTATTCTCGTCGAAGTTAGGAGTGGGATTCTCAATATATATATTATAGCAGCTTCTAGTGGCAGACTTCCGGTAACAGTGTATAAAACAAGCGCTAAAAATGCCAGCAGTGGTTGCAACCCTAGTGCAACCATACACACATAGTACAGTAACGGGGAGTAGATTCCTTGTTTAATCACGGAAGGTTGTAAGATTTTTGCAATTTCCACAGACGTTCCTTCTAAGAATAACCTATCTCATTTGTTAACATTGTTCTAAAACTATCTAAAAAATTAGAATATAATTTAAATTAAAAACAATAAAAGAAAAAACGTTTTGCAAAAAGTACATTAACTAAAAAATTTGTAGTTTTTTTGTTTTTTATAGCTGCAAAAAAGCCACAGCAACGCAAACCCTTTTTAACTAACGTAAATACAGTAGCAATTTGTAATACCTGCATGGCACCTTTTTGATGTATTAAACTTCTGTAAATAGCATGTATTTACCAACCAATATTTGGAAGCCCTGCGTAAGCTGTAAAGGTTTATAGTTGCACGATGGCCGTGATGTACAGGGTTGGTTAATGCGTATGGTTTCTGCGCTAGCACACTGTGTCAGTCAGAAAGCTGTCTTGTTCCTAACGAAAGTGCGCTAACTGTGCTCAATTTGTTGTGAATTTAACGTACGTTCAAAGTTTACGCTCGCCTATATCATAAAGCAGCAAATAAGCGCTCCTCTGCAAAATATTACTTCGAAGCAAGTATATGATTCCGGAGTCGCAATGGATATATGGAGGGGGATTTGCTGACGTGCGCAGCCGCTTCCGCGACTCAAAATATGTGGAGGTTACACCCTTTTTCGATTGTTGAAGATGTAAAATTACCGTTAGCTGATATATTTACCCTGATTTTCTCAGATGGAACACCTCCCAAACAAGCACATTCAAAAGCGAAAGCAATACTACTACTCGAAGAAGGTGATACCAACGCCTGAAAAAATATCGACACATATTATTATTACCCGTTCTTGCCCAGGCAGCTGAAAAGTTTCTATGTTATATAAGGCTCTAATATTCCTCCAAATGTACTTTGCATCATTGTTTCCAACACGGGTTCAGCTTGCTGGATGCAGACTCCACTACTCAAACAGAAAGCGATATTATTACACAACAGACTCCCAAGTTTGTCAACACAAAGGAGTTTAGGACAATTTTAACAAAGCCTTTGATCCATCGAGTCATTAAATTTACTGAATAAAATGCAGTTTAAGAAAATAAGATGGCGCCTCCGTCAAAAACTAATGTTGACACAATCAATTTGTATATTATGAAAGTGTCTGATGCCCACTTTTCCTGTAACTTGGGAAATGTTTTTGTCAACGAAACTTGAAAAGGATGTACAGAATACAAATGGAAGGAAATAGCACCGGCATTTAAGTTGCCTGAAGGCAACACGTTGTTTGATTCCGTTGCTGTCAAATCCCTAGCGAGCAGCGTCCCACACAGCAATTTTCGCTGCTCCTTGCATTTTAAAATGTATAAGGGAAACGAAAATCGTTTTGATTTGGCAGTTCTTTGTCTTGCCCGCAATTAAGTTGTGCCCAGTTAGTTTGGGACCGCCAAAAACAACAAATAGTGTTTTTCAGTTCTGTGAAGACTGGATGTCCTACGAATCTAGACGCAGTCGACGGAGCGCACGAAACAATTCCCCGTTGTTTGTACTTTGCAATTGAGTAGACTCACTAGCCATGTAGCCGAATGATATTTAGGAAGAACTGCAGATTTATTCTAGCGCAACAAACGTTTATTGGGCTGTCTATTTCTCTCCCGTGTAATAGGCATCTTACTGTGTGCGTAAACACACAACCCGATGCGCTACACCAGTGAAGACATGAGACAGGTCGGCCGTTTTTTCGTCCACGTGGAATCCTCCCAGCAGTACAACGGACAGGTCATCAGTGGGGGCGTGATCCTATGGCTTACCATGCACGCCCCTCTCCCTCCCTCCACTTCCAACACGTGCACACATTGACGGGCAACCGCTTATGTGGGCGTGCTTAAACGTGAGACCTCTGAAAAGAGCAGTGTCGGTGGTGTCGAAAAAGAACGCAGAAGCGTTGCCTAGTAAGTGCATCACCGGAATAAAAAATGGGGTTGGGGGGGTGGGAAGGGTGGATATATACTTCTTCGCAGTAAAATGAATTGTGATGAGTACTTCCGTGGCATTAGAAAAACCCGAGAATCGTCACAAATTATATCTCGGGTGTGTAAACGAAAGGAGTTGTTGATCGATATTCAATATTTCAAAATAGGAATTTATACATACTTCCGCAAAGAACAATAAAAAATTTTGATGAGTTATTGCAATTAAAAATATATCGTATTTTGTACCACACGTCTTTTATAAATATACGACATTCTCCCACAATTCAAAATATTAGGCCTTTCTGTCACTATCATTTCACCTACGAATCTCCTTAATAAACTAAATAATATAGGTGAAATAAAAATCTTCATTCCTCTAGAAGCGACACTTGCCATATATATCGGGAACAACTTTTCTTGTTAGGTTCGATTAGAGCATTTCATGTTGAGGTCGTACCCAGTGCTGTCATTATATTACGAAAATGCCGATCAGTATGTTAGCACCAGCGCTGCTTATATAAATATGTTGTTAAATTCAATTTTGAGAAATTATGAAGCGCATCAAATTTATTTTCTCTTGCTTGCATTATGATGTAAATTTCCACGTGACGTATGTGAAGAAGTATTTGGCTTTTCACACTATCAAATTTTACGCTGGTTTATCTATCCTGGCCGCAATATATCTTCAGTCACACATGGTGCCGTTTTCAAATTTCTGCTTTAAACGAATCTTTTGCAAGTGCAATATGTTGGTCCCAGTGGAAGATACCAACTCGTCGAACTCACTCCTACCGGACCTTTTGACACTTTCTCCTCGTCGTATATTTAAAAAATACAAGTAAAGTTTCATTTGATTTCATTGTTAATTTTTTTCAGTGAAGTGAGAATGGCGGAGTACCAGCTTTCCGTGTCATTGATATGATAAACATTCTGAATGGCGTAATTTATTTCAAGTGTTGTCACATTTACAAAAGCACAAAACACAAAGCAGGACGAGTCGATACTAGTCAAACCTCTTTTACAGTTAACACAAACGGAAATGTTGTCTTTATTCCCATTCTCTTCACCCTTTCGCAGACAAGGTCGCCCTGTAGCGAAAAAGCAAGTTAGTTGCGTGCGTCGTGTTTAAGGAAAGAAAAGCACACTTCCCCCAACGATGTGTCTCCGTGGTAAAATAGAAGGGAAGGTTGGAAATTCTGCCATGCCTTCGGGGCCGAGAATCTCGTTTCGTTAATTTCGCACAAAACGTGGAATTGATCCTCAAGAAAACGTGTCATCCTTTTGCTGCAGCGAGGTATGCAATCTATATTTTCTTAATGACAAAAGCATGCAATGAGTCACCAATATCTAGAATATAGTAAACGGCGAGATCTGCGGAAAAAGCTCACGGAACGTATCTCTTTTCCGTCGTTTACAATGGCATAAGGCAAGATAACCATTGGTTTTGCGTGACCTCCTACTTTCGACCGGTTGGTTTTCATGCTACTGCCGCATGACATGAGAACATATTATTGGCATGGTCTTTTAAATACTTTGCGCACTGTCACAGGATGTGGAACAGATCTGACACGCTGGCAGTCAAAACCAAACTCCCGGTGGCCCGAGCTGTTTGTTATGTGCACGTTCGCTTCGCCATCAAATGCGACATTGAGAATTTACGGCTAGAGCCGTTTGAAATTCCGGAATAGTGTTTCACAATAGACGAAGCAATTTTAGAGTGGGCGGGTATCGTGGCTGTCCGCACATATTGTACAGTGGCTCTGCTTCAGCCCGGGTCAATGGGGGGATGGGCAGATCCACTCAACAGTTCAGTCACTCAATCTTTTGCGCCAAATTAAGGCAGCAGGAGAGTACTGTCTAAGTGAGCAAGAACTACTGTGGCGTTATAAGCCTGAGCCTAGGTAAGTCAGACTCCATGTGATTGAGTGACTGAGTCCTAATGAGTTTGAGTTCTTGTGAGAGAGGGAGAGTTTAAGTCTGTGTAAGAACTTCTCATGAGGTTTTGGCGTGGCAAAGCCTCATGATACCGGGTGAGTCAGATTCCTCGTGAGACTGCATGAGACCGTTTCTGTCTGAGCCTCTTGCGGCTGTATGAAACCTCTTGGCATAGGACGGCAGGCTCACTCTCGAGCGCACTCCCACACACCCCGCTCACCCCTCAAGAATAAGAGGTGAGTGAGGCTGGCCATCATTTTGCTGTGGTGAGCGTGAGCCTGAGTGAGTGCGGCTTCCACTCTCAGCGACTCCCTAAAGTGCAAGCTTCACTCACGGTAAGCACTGTCGATCTCTCCCAATCCCCACTCTCCAGTGCTAAGCCCCACTCAACAGCCACGAGTGCGAGTGGACTCGCGCTACTTGCACGTTGTGCTGGAGTACCACATAGAGCACCATTCTGGCCCTCGTACTTTCTGTTGGCTATTTGGCAGAGGAGTCCTTCATGGTGGTGGTTGCTGCTGGCAACATCGTACACAGAGCCACTGGTTGTTGGCGCGATTGCATTTTTCAGCGGGAATATTGCGCCACGGCTCTCCTATTCTGGGGCACCGGGGCACGTCATTTACGATATACGATTTCGATGGATGTCTGACGCCATAATACGCCGGTACGTGTTTTGTGTAATGACTCATGGAGGGACTGCTGCGCACACCCACCGTAGAACGTTGTTTTCGGATCGTAGCCTTTTCTGTAAAAATTGTAGTCGCAAACGTCGCCGCAGGAAGGCGAATGCACTTTACTACCACTTCGAAGGGCTTTGGAACCAACAGGAAGCAACGCTGTATGGTGTCGTGGTTGGTAGTGTACGTCACTGGCTTGCTTCTTGAAGCTGTCATATATAAGCTGTTATAAAGCGGAATATGTGCGTGTCCCTTACTCGTTGGAAATGGCGTGGCGGATATTCACGGGTTCAGTAATCTGAATGGCGAAATGGTCCGGATGGGTGACAGAGAGAGAGCAAGAGAACACTGTATTGATTATTCCGATACTTTTTCATAGAATCGGCGGCCGAGTCCAGCTTGTACCGGACGGCGGCGACTGTGGCCGGGCGGTTCATGGATGAGGTGAATGCTGTGGCATGTATCGCTGAAGTACCGGAGAAGCCGCATAGAACGCCAGAGCAACGAGATCCATCTGATGGTCTTCTTTGGGCTGAGCGTTGTGACCTCCCAGTCAGATTAGTCGCGAAGAAAACTCTTGCCCTGCATAGTGGGGCACTACAGCGTGGTATGGAAGACGCAGACCATTATGAGGCGCTGGGGTCTTAGACGTATCAGTATTTGCCTTTAATCGCTACAGCAGATCTCTCCTATGATACTACGCTTTCACACCGAACTGGTGTCACCGATTCTCCTACAGCAAGCCCGGTGCTTGCTTGAGCATGGTTATTTGCATCTGCCCGTTTCACACTCTCGAAACGTAAGCGCTGCTGTTGTACTGCATAACGCAGCAAAGCCTTTTTCATTGTGTTATGCTGCATGAGTATTGCATTCATTCCTATTCCCCAATGTGTGTACCTTGGCACCCTGCAGGAAACGAGGTAGCTCACCTTCAGAAATTTGGAGTTGGTGAGTCATTATGGCTCAAAAGCACCGGCTCCTAATGTTCTCTCGCGCCGGCTGAAGTATGCGTATGTGTTTCTGGCAGGTTCACAAGCATCTTGGCTTTTGTCTGGCTTTCCGCTTGCCTTAGCGAATCGGGGAGTTGGAATAGCTACTATTTCGTGCGGCTTGTGCAATGTTTATTTTATATCATCAGAGTGCTGAAGGTAAAATATGAAATGTTGTCGTCGCTGATATGCTGTTACCGACGGTTATTACCGTTACGTTTGGTAAACGACATGCCGAATTCGAAATTGAGACCCGGCTCGAGCTTTTCTTTTAGGGTGTTGAGTACCTTAGGACCACACAATGTACGTCCGCGTCTGTGCGCATAGCATTTACAATCGCAAAAAATCACACAGGCGCCGGCACGATTCCAGACTGTGTCTGGTAGACCAGACAGAGTTAGCGTCTCTCGTCTGACCCATTGGGCTACGACCATAAGTTAGTACCCGAACGTCAAACGGCTTACTGGCTCGCCTGTAACGGGGCGGAGTACCGTAGGACTCCCAATGTCTGCCCGCGTCCAACCGTGCGCACACCAACATCAAGCGAAAAATCAAGCGAAATTGATTGGAGCCACGAGTTGCAGTTTTATTTAAGTAGTAATCAAGGTGTAAGTCACGGCTGAAATCGAATGACGGTCGGGGCGCAAATCGGATGTAACTCGGGGCGCAGTTTCGATGTCATTTCGAGTCCCCGTACTGTGCACCCTCGCCATCATCCCCGGAGTGAAGATGCTGCCATTTTTCGCTGTGTCCGTTGGCGCTCGTCAACCAGCTCTTTATGAAGGTCAAATTTCTTGCCCTGTTTTATTTCCGTATTTCGCGTGGTGGTTAGCCCGAACACTGTTGTCCCCGCCATGCTTGCTACGCTAGCTTGCTCAAAACGGCTTGGCTGTTTAGTGCTACATTTGTGCCCCACGTGTGGATCGTCGTGCACTTGCCGGTGGCGTACAGACTAGCGGAGAGGTACTGACCTCTGCTGGTATACATCATTCTAATCCGCACTGGTCGTGTGGCGATTGTTTGCTTTTTCGGCAATCGGATAGCGGAATTCTCACTGAGTGAGCAAGTGAGTGAGCGAGAGGTTGAGTGAGTGAGTGAGTGAGTGAGTGAGTGAGTGAGTGAGTGAGTGAGTGAGTGAGTGAGTGAGTGAGTGAGTGAGTGCAGTGAGTGAGTGAGTGAGTGAGTCTCGTTTAATCTGGTAAACGTGTGCACGCGGTGGTGCTACCTGTGTCACTTTGAGGGTGGCATGTTATCCTCGTTATCACGGTTTAGAAAGCAGCGGAATATTTCGGTTGTGTCTCTTCACTCTCGAGTTGGTTGATGTCATAGTGTTGCAATCGGAGGTGTTCAAGGCTTAGTACTAAGAAAATACTCAATTCTCTAGCATGTGGAATGGAAAGAGCTTGACATTGCAGGGTACCGACTAGCTTAGTGGCGTCACTTCTTAGTGCACTGGGCGGGACGGCTTTAGTTTCCCCTGCTTGTTCATTTTAAGTTGGCCTCTTGTGAACAGGAGCATATTATTCATAACTACCGCATTTCGCAGTGTCACCTAAGTTACACCCCTTGCAATATACGGCCGGTTTGTTTTGGCGAGCGTTCACCAAAGACGAGCAACCATATCCCGGGCTTTTTTTGCTTATGTAAAGTGAAATACGCATTTTCAGGTTAGCTAAATATTTTCCCGCTACGTTCCCATTTTGGTGGGATATTAGAACTTTTACTAGAACCTATAAACGGTGTGTATTAAGACCTATGAAGGGTATAAACTTGGAACACTGAATACTACTGCTGAACAAGGTAACCACAATTTAATCTATTGTGGTATTATTCTCCCCTCTCAATTGGTGCATGGGCCATCCGAAAGCCCTAATTCTTCTCTACTTGTGCATTTATGATGAGTGATGAGTTGAAATGAATTCCAATGCTATTTTTAGGTTTTTCGACATGGTTTAAGATGCTTCAGTCACGATATAAAAAATGATCCAAGCTTCAGCCAAACTTCATTAAAAATGATCCTGATAAATTTTGGCATTACATTACTAACAAAAAAGCAGCCTGTCAGGGAAATTGAAAGTCAATGGTTACCTAATTTCTGACCCCGGAATCATTGCTCAACATTTTATTCATTATTTTCACTGTGTGTTTTCTCCTGCGCGGACGTGTCCACGGTTAATATCGGATCCTGGCATTTATGACGCTGATTTTATATCTTGCTCTGGTGTACTATCTATGCTGTTAAATTTGAAAACCAAGTCTTCGTGTGGTGCACACCAAATTCAAAACGTCTTTTTACGCAGATATGCCGAACTACTTGCTAAGTTTCTGGTTGTAATATTTCGCACTTCGTTGTCCACTGGGAAGCTACCTAGTGACTGGAAGATAGCTCCGATTGTTCCTGTTTTTAAAAAAGGTGACCGGTCCAGCTTTCAAAATTATTGTCCAATATCTTTAACATCTCAATGCTCCAAGATTATTGAACATATTATTTCCAAACAGAGTTTGAATTTCTAGACGAAAAATGCCGTACTAAGAAATTAATTTTCAACATGGTCTTAGAAAAGGTTATTCCACGGTAACCCAGTTGGTGACAATAATTCATTCGTTTGCAGCGTGTCTTGATGACAATGACCAAATTGATGCTATATTTCTAGATTTCAAAAAAGCTTTCGACAAGTTACCACATGATAAATTAATAGCAAAACTAAAAACATTCACATTGGGGATATTTTCGTTTCTAGGATTGCAGCCTACCTATCTAAGCGCCAATAGCTTGTAAAAATTAATGAAGAACAATCTCGGTGTCTTCCTGTCACCTCTGGGGTTCCACAAGGTAGTGTTTTGGGACCCTTGCTTTTCTGTTGTATATTAACGATTTGTAACTGTTGTTGACCTTACTGTTCAAATTCGATTGTTCGCTGACGACTGTGTTTTCGGGAAGTTACATGTACTAATGATCAGAACGAACTCGAGAAAAGCATTGAAAACGTGCGTAAATGGGTGCGTAGAATAGGGAATGTAATTAAATTTGGAAAAAACTGTATATCTTTGTGTAACAAGAAAGAAAACGCCAGTGAACACGTGTATAAATTAGGATCGTTTTCACTCCACAGGTTGACAGCTATAAGTACCTCGGCGTTACACTAACCAGCAACTTATCATGGAACTTGCACATAGATAATATTTGCTCGTCTGCCTTTCGGAAATTACGCTTCCTAAGAAATTCCCCTCCAAACGTTAAGCTTCTTAGTTATTTTTATTTCGTTAGGCCGAAGCTGGATTATGCGAGTATCGTCTCGGACCCCCTTACTAAACAAAACATTACAAACTTGAGAGGATTCAGCAAAATGCCATTAGGTTTGTGTTATTCTAGGTTTTTGCGAACGGACTCCCCTGCATGCCTAATATTATTCCTTCCCTTCAGCTAATATTATTCCCCTGCAGCTAATATTATTCCTTCCCTTCAGGATTGTAGAAAGAAGCCCCGCCTTGATTTTCTGTCTCTTTTATATAATTGCAAACGTGCCCTTCATCCAACCCCTTTTTTTCTCCATTAAACACAAGAACGACAAGACATCATTAACCAAATGCACTAACTCCGTACTTCGCGAGAACAAACACATTCAAATTTTCATTTTCCACGCACCATTTCAGGCTGGAACCAGATAACCGAATGAAGTACTTGCGATACTGGGTAACTGTGCATTGTTTTTGTGTGTGTTTTATTGTATTGCTCTTTGCATTGTACCATGCCCTCCTGCTTGGACCGATGTATGTCCGCATACGTCCGATGTATGTCCGATGTATGTCCGATGTATAATACATACTGTCCGCAGTATGTATTAAATAAAATAATAATAATTAAATAAATAAATATAAGGTTGTCAAAATTCTGTCACTATTGCATTGCATGCGGCAAGGTGCTGCAGTTTGTTCTGTCAATTTCTGTTACAAAGATTCCACAGGTTCGGTTACAGTGCAAATCTCCGCTGTTTGCCTGTGAACAAGAAACTATTGATTGAAGCTCTGCTTGTAGTGACGGCCGCTCCCCATTCGCGTGTCAGGTGGACGTTGTGTACCGCTGACTGCTTGGCTTCCCGTGGATGGAGACCTCCCGTACCGCTGTGGCTGTTCCGACAATAAAAAGTGAGTGGTTAGGTATTTTAGTGCGCATCTCTTAAGGGCCCGCTCCTGTTGTTTCACGGCGCCGTCCTGAATTCATATGCGGTTTGCCTGGAATGAAATTGAAATGAAACAACGTGTATGTTTCACAGAGTGGTTTTTGTCAGCGCTTTTCTGTCAAGATATGCAATGTAAAAAAGACATCCCCCTCGCGAGGGGCACGATCAAATGCACAGCATTTCCGAGGGGGTGCGCCGGCAAGTCGTATCTCTCGATCGCGGGACCCGTGTCGCCATCTTTCGGAGGCGCGGGACAACTTGTGGCGCTTTCGAAACAACGAGAAATGAGTGAAGGATATAAGGGCGCTTTCGGTGCATCGAAATCTGTGGTCGGTTTCGTGGCTCGGTCGGTAGTGCGCCGGGCACCTTGCGCTCCGCCCGCGGCGTCATGGGTTCGAAAACCGGGCGCCGGAAACTGTTATTTCTTCCTGGCTGCGGACTACCGAACAAGGAACAGGCGCATGCGGACTACGACAAGGCGCGCATGCGGACTACGACAAGGCACGCCAACGCCGCGTGACATTGTGAGTTACTAAAATGCTATGCATTTAAAATAGCATCATCCTTCCCAAGTTTAAAGTTTAGTAAGTGACACCGACGAATTAACAATAAAGAAGTATTTTAAAAAGGCTTGGCTGATTACGTGCCTCTTACAATTTTGTCCTAGTTTGTCTCGACTACTCCCGTAACCAGCGGGTCACTGTCGTTGCTATGCGCCGGTTCGGAACTCCTCTAATTCATACGCCTTATGATTTTCTACTTGGGGGCGCCTACGCAGCAGCGCCCGCTGTCCTCCCCCAATCTAACTTTAGGGTTTTTTTCTGTCGGGCGTCCGCGGCTCAGCCACATATTCACAAAAGGGCTTTTGAACTGCAAGCTTGCGGACATTAGCTTGCGCGCCACCTCACATCGTCTCCCGCCTCCCTAAACCTTTCTGCAATACTGTCCCACCTGTTTGGCCCACGCGCGCCTTTGCCCGAAACTCTGTCGACGAAGGGGTGCTGGTCAGCGCAGCACCCAGTAGTACACAATTAACTGTGCACCCTCCCCCTCCATATATCATCATCATCATTATTATCAACATCTCTACGCCCATTTCAGGGCAAAGGCCCCCGGATAGATCTCCCAAATCCCCGCCCCTGTGCCCGCTGCGACCTCCATATATGAAGAGAGAATAAACTTTTGGAAGCACTGCCGAAATTTGTTCCGGGAGCTAATTTAAGCCGAAGAACCCAAGGAAACGTTATTGTGGTAACGGCCGGAGCCGTGCGGGCTACTTCCCGAGCCCCGATGCGACGATTCAAGCCACAAGAAACTTGGGTTCCTCGCCCCAGCCAGAAGAATCTGCCCATCGCATGAGCAAGAGCTACTGCCAGCAACAAAACGTTAACAAATATCTTCGAAACATGTCGCGGAGCTTTCCCGCCATTTGTCTGCCCGTTCTGGCAGAGACACTTGAAAACCGCGTCAGATGCCACGCGCCTGTGGTTATGAAGGGGTCTCCATGGCGACGCCGCCGCACCGGCGGCTGTTGGCGGGCCGTGAAACACGGGGGTTCATTTAGGATAGTCATCATTCAGTATATGCTACACAAAGGTTCACCCATCTGCTTTCTTAGTAACCCCACCCCTCCCTGTACCTAGTATTCTATAGGGAGGCAGACATGGTTGCAGCCATGAAGGATTCATAGTCTCAAAATAATTAGAGCAGTACTGTTATGTAAACAGCAGGCACTTTTATAAGCTTTGTGCTATCGGAAAAGACGCTCTGGTAATTTATGAAATACCACCACCTTCAGCGTTAGCATTGTTCTATAACCATCAACAGAAAAAAGCGCAGCATAATTTTTCTTACTATTTGAATAAAACGACAACACGGTCTGGACACAAATGTACAGTTTAAATAAAAGCCTACGCACGTTTACAGTGTACTTTTGGTGGTTGAGAGAACTGTGGCAATTAAAATAATATTTTTGAATAATTTTTAGCAAACTGCAAGTAACTGTGGTTATAATAGCGCCACCTACTATATATAGAAATCTAAATTACTGAAGTCATTTATACAATCCTGATAGTTGTGCCTGGTGGCTATTATATTCTATTGCAAAGACTTTCTGTAGCATCTGTTGCCCATGTGTGATTATATTGCAAAAACGTTCGGTTGCATCTGTTGACCATGTGCGATTGATTTTGCAGTAGCTTGTTGGGCCACCACAAACATTTTTGGTTAGTGTGAGCAACTCCTGGAGAACTTAGAAACTGATTGGGTTTTTCAGCGGCGAAGCACACTAGGGGCGCATGCTTTCGGCGTCCTCCTGTCGTCGTCTCGGTCTTGTAAACGGTACTCATAGGCGGATGATTCATGGTTGAAAGGGTTCAAACCAACCGGGCCCCTTGGCTTAGGGCGCTTCCCAAGGGCTAGAAAAATGGCTGACTTTTGTTTTCTTTAGAAAAAGTTTGCCGCCTGGTGATAACCCCTGATAGAAACAGAGATTATCAATTACAATAATTCCCCGCACGGGGCACCTTGAGCAATCTTGGTGAGTGGCGACACCGCGTACCCCGAGCCCCCCATACTTAAGCTGTCACCTACCGTGGCTAGAAGTTGAAAGGTGAAGGGTTAGAAGCCGTGAACCGTGGCCGTCGGAGCTTTGGTCAAGCTCCGGCCGATGGGCTCCCTGCCTGTCTACCAGGCAGGGAGCTCCGGGACCTCTTTGACTACCAGGGTAAGGTCAAAGAAGAAAGTACCCCCGTCTCCCTGCTTTCCAATGTATCGTATGGCATTTTCCAACCCCCCCCCCCTCCCAGACGTGATCGGCCCCCGAAAAGGGGCCGCACCGAAGTATCTTTTCCTCCCTTGCAATCAATCTCGCTCCAAAAGCCCGATAATTTCTTGCGCTTTCTGATCATGGAATCTCTTGACAAGACAAAACCAATCACTTCCCAGTCCGTGTTTCTAATCTCCAAGTATCTTGAAAGCCTTGTCGGAAAATCGTACAAGGCTAAGAAACTGAAAACGGGAGAACTTTTGATTGAGGTAGACAACAAACAGCAGTCCGCAAACCTCCTTTCACAAACGCGCATGGTCAATGTTGACATCAAGATCACGCCTCATCGCAGCCTTAATAGCTGCCAAGGCGTGATCTCTGATCCAGATCTTATAAGTGAAACTGAAGCCAATCTGCTCGAGGGCCTCCATGATCAGGACGTGACGGCAGTGAGGCGAATAACCATACGCCGAAACGATCAAATCATACCTACCAAACACATCATCTTGACGTTTGACCACTCAACACTTCCTGAGTCGCCCAACGCAGGCGTCGTGAGATGTCCGGTCCGACCCTACGTGCCGAATCCACGCCGCTGCTATAAGTGTCAGCGCTTTGGCCACGGCACAAACTCTTGTCGTGGGAAACTGACGTGCGCCAAATGTGCGGCACAAGATCATCCAACCGATAATTGTGAATCTGAGCACTTGACATGTCCGAACTGCCAGGGACCGCATGCTGCTTATTCCAGAAGTTGTGAGAAGTTTAAACAAGAGAAACAGATTATTGCCTTGAAAGTAAACGAGAACATCACCTTCCCCGAGGCGCGAAGGAGGTTCGCCTCCTTCCCTCTGGGCAGGTACGCCGACGCAGCTCGCCGGGGGCGGAGCGGCGTCTGGTTTCGGCGGGGACCCAGTACCGCGAGTCGGACTTGGTCCCGCCCCCGCCCACCCTTGGGTTGCCTCTGGCAGCCCAACCCGCCTCCGCACCGATCGCTGAGCCAGCAGCGGTTGTGGTGGCAACCTCTTCCGTCGGGACCGGTGCCGCTCCCGTCTCTGCCTCCCCATCGTCCAGTGCGTTGGAGGGTGCCATGGACACCACGAGCCCCCACCGGCTCCCACCGCCACTATTGCTATTTGCGCAGCTATCAGGGTTTGGAAGATTAGCCTATTTCACCAGAACAAGCTCGTGATTTCCTGAAATATTTGCTTGGCGTCACCGAAGATGTGACGTAGCGTGGAATTCAGTGCGAAAGCTTGCATTGGTGGTCAGTCGAGGAAGGCACACGTGGGTTGCGACATAAAGCGTGACGCACACACACACGTGGAAATCTGACGCCGCGGAAGAAGTCGGTACTCACGGACGTGCAGACACATGAAATAAAAGAGGCACCATTAAAGCATTCCGTCAAAAACGAAAGCAAAAAACGGAGTCTAGATAAGTGCGCACACAGTCATATCTCCTAGTTTAACGCTGCCACCTCTTCTTACGACATCCTCTGTGCGGTGGCCAGGTTCAAACAAAGAGGACATGGAACAACAGAATATTAACAACACTTAAACTACTATAAGCTAATTCAGGAATGTAGTCAGACCCGCATGACCGATCATAGCACGCGAAGTCAAGTCCCTCGCTCAAGCTTCTAAGAGCCCAATCCCAGGGTGATAATGGCGGGTATTGTAACGAGACCGAGTTATTTAAGGTTCCGCAGGTTTCGCTTCAAGTTTGGCAATGTCATGCACTAACCAGACAAGTAGGCACGCTGCCGGACAAGTTGGGCGACTTGATCTGTGAAGGTTTTCACCGCTGCCATGCCTTTACTATTTCCATTTATTAATTAGCCTCTCTTTGCCTGAACAGCTTTTCTGTTAAGGCGCTCTTTGACAAGCAAAATGTACCGGAAATTGAGAAGCGACTGCAGCGCTGTGCAGAGACGCGTATTCAAATGCTTCGAGACAGTCTAATGCATGTGAACATTGCCGGTTGTTAGCCAAAGATAAGGGGCCTCTAGCCAAGTTTAAGCGTTCAGGAACATTATGAAGTATACGCATGCACTAGCTTTGAAAATGCATAGGTATTCGTTATAAACGACGTTGGCCCACGGGGAATTTTCATGCGCATATCATACAGCTACAATGATAAACGCCGTAGCGCTAAAAATTTCAAACTCATCCCAGCAGATATAAAACTTACGTGGATGCCGATGCCTGAAGCAACGACATGTTCTTAAGTATCATAGTCCTTATATAAGTCATATGGGAGGTGCATGCAACTTGTCAAAATATCAGGCACAGAGGGGCACCGATAGTAAACGCAATTCCAGTTGTACGACTTTTGTCTTGTCTTTCTTTTTAGGGCCCTGCCCTTTGGCGCCAGTTTCTGGGCTGAGCCGCGTCGCCGTCATAAACGAGTGAACGATGGTAAGACCCAATAGTGAAAGGAAGCAAAGGAGGAGAGTGCGGCGTACTTGGGAGGGGAGCGTGGTCTGCCGTGTCGGTGGGCCAAAGATGACGTATGTGTCTTCGTATCTTATTAGTTACCCGCGTTGCTTCACTTGCGTGATTTTGCCCAAGCGTTTGCGTCAACTGGGAGGCAGCTACGGTGATTGGATGTTAAGTTTCATGCTTCGCTTTCGGCTAGGAATTCAGGTTACGTGCGGGTGCGGCAGCATTCGCTATCCGCATGATCGGTTGAGGGGGGTTAGTGTCAGATCTTCAAAAGTTTCTCGTGGAATTTACATAGACTTATTGTTCTCTAACACGTTTTAGCGGATGGGCATGTAACGACTAATAGACTGCTGTGGGCTAATAAAGGGTTATCTTACCTTCTTCTCCTGATTGGTCTTCTAAAAAGGTGGGAGAGGGTGGCGGGGAGGCATATGGCTGCGCTTGCTTGCTGGTTGTTCGCCTGCTTCTGCTAACGGCTAGTGAAATGAAGACATGAGCTTGGGGTTTGGGGGGGGGGGGGGGGAGCGGTGGCTGTACTCTCTGCGGTTTCAAATGAGCTTTCAACTCAAACGCCCGGGGACGCCGGTTAGATATAATAATTACTGGATCTGAGATAGTCATGATGAGTAATAGATTGCGTTAAAATACAAATTGATGCCGCTAGGCCATGTGAGGTACAAATTGGAGGTCCGGATAAACGGAATCACGGGAGATGTATAAAAAATGCTTCGTGGTTATACTATGAGATAGTCCTAATGAGTCATTCATTGCGGTAAAATTCGAAATGCTGCCGCGGGGCGCATGGGGAATTAAATTAAGGTTTATATGAGTGGAAATACGCAGGACAACAATTCGTTATGGCTCTATTATGAGCCAGTCGTGGGTGGGCATAGATTGAGTTAAAATTCAAATTGATGCCGCTAGGGCGTGAGGCGTAAAAATTAAAGGGCTCAGTGAGGGGAATTACGTGGGACAAATGCAAAAACTCTTCTTCATTATTTATTTTGTCCTTCCTTCCCTTCTTATTTAACAACAGAGTTGTTTACGCTTCAGCTTGGTTCGTCGATCTTCACCAAAGAAATACCAAGAAAAAATCGGCCGGAGGCGCTCTGCAGAACCTTTTCCCAGTGGCTTTAGCAAAAAAAGAATATCGAGCGCCCACGAGCGTTCCATCTGACGAGCGCCCAGCGTCGTCCATGCCTGCGCGTGGGCTTGCGCCACGTTAGGAGCTCGCGCCCTAATCCTCGTCGTCGTGTAGCCACGGGAGCCCAACAGCTCCACCGCGGCGAAGACGACGACGACGAATCTGTCAAGGCATCCCTTCATATTTGACACGTGGACACGGGCACCAGACGGGCTGACGAAGAAGTACAGGTGTACGGAGGCGACGACGCGCTACAAGAGTATTTGCCCTGCCCAGCTGTGCCGTCGGACGACGACTACAAACGGAATGATTACGATTGGCACTGAATAAAACACTGTTAATACAATAATGGTCTTAGCTTTGCATTGCAATGCCAAACAGCTTTGCACTGCTGTGGTCCGGATGTGTCCTCTCTCCTGGTACCCCTGTCAGCGTGGGGAGAAGCTACGTCTACTTTAGGTGGAGCTAGGTGAAACCATGCTTTGGTAGGGGTTGAACACTTTCGCGCCGAAGAAAAGATAAATATTGGGGAGAGTAAGATACCAAAACAATACCATAACGAGGGGCACCGAAGTGTTTCTACGATGGAGACAAGGCGCCGCTGAAGTATAAAAAGCCGCAACTCAAAAATAAGTCACCAGAGGGAGGAAAACGATGGGCGGATTTAGGATAGCGATTTCGTTTGGAACACACTACCGAAAACATCTCTAAAATCCCGGTAATTAGGGGAAGAAAGTTAATAACAGTCATACACAGGCAGCGTCTGGGTCAGCCCTGTGTAAATTCTTTTTGGCAATTATTATTCCACTCAGTGCTGCCGTGCCAAGAGGTATATAGAGCACAGGTCAGCAATCATGATTCGTCAGGTGAGCTGCTCTCCTCAATTAGTAGAACTATCCTGCGTCTCTCGTACCACTGGCCGCGATCCGGTCGCTAGGGTTGGGCGAAATCAGCGACGACCGCTGAAATAAATAACGGAATTTTCAAACCCTCCGAATCCACCGCTACCGCGCTGAGTTTGTGAGCCCACCGTTGCCATGGACCAGGTCGTGACTTCTGCTATACGCCTCTAGAACCATTCTCGATGACTTCTCTTCCCCCCAAAATAAAAAGCGCACTCGTCTTTTTTTCACTTTTCGCAGTTTATTGAGATATTGCCCAGAAGCTAAATTCTTTGAGCATTATTTTCTCTATACTTTTTTCTCGGCCTGAAAACTTGTCAGAAATCCTTTTTTTCTTTCGTCCTTCTGATTTGCGTTCCGAATGTATCTGAAAGAAATAAGCGCTAAGGAAGCCCCACCAAAGAAAATAACGGATAAAATTGATTATTTAGTGTTAGTTGAATTTTTGAAAACGACTGTTCACTGGTTATTGTAAAGGTCTCACCAAAGTTGTACCACTGCTGCACTAGCGTCTCGAATACCTTAGATCCGAATATCATTCGACTCAAACATAAATGCTATGCTGCTCCACCACGTTATTCAAAGACAATCGACTGAAATGACAACGTAGTCGAATGAGCACTCCGAGGTTATTTCGGGCTATCAATGCTATTTCTTTCACTCTTGCACACAGCGTTTTAGGTCAAAATTTAACGATATATTACTCTCACACAAGTACGAGCAAGGGACAATATATTGGGCCACCTCGGACGAAATATGTGCCAGAAAGTGTGAAAAACATTGATTGCATTTCAGAATTTGTCACAAAGCCACCAAATTTGTGTGAAAGCTTGCGTTCTGTATAATTTGATATCAGTTACTGCCAGAGATTGCTCCCAAATTTTCATATTGCATCATCGTCCGAAAAGAGAACTCAGTGTCAGCAACGGCACTGCAGGAGAGCGAGAGATTGCTAAAGCTTTCAACTGCCGTCGAAGTTGCAGGGGGGGCAGGGCAGATTTTCAATAGCATTTGAAGCCCCTAATTTGAGTCGAAGGACGTTAGGTTCGAAAGCATCTGAGACGCCAGTGTAGCAGGATTATTATTCGGTTTCCTAATGAACACGCCACATCTACCGTTTTCTAAGGAATTTTGCCTTATTCAGAGTGTTTTATGGTCTCCACTGAAGTGCACAAAAAATAAATAACCCCCATTTTTAACGGAGTATCGCTTATACCGAAGTAACTATCTTGTCTTGATGATTTATTATTACGAGGTTTTACGCTGTTCGCTTGATCGTTCAATGATTCTCTCGTCGAGTGGCCGTCTTTGCCAACTGACAGAGAACGTCTGTACGGATATCATAGCGTAATTATTTTTTCCATCAACACATTTCACTTCGAGGCATCCACGTACCAAGTAAACGATGTCGAATGGGCAAAAAAAAATCAATTTGCACCGTCTATGGACGAGGTGGTTCAAACTCGAATCTTGCTTTCTTGGAAAATCAAGTGGCAAATTGGCCAAGCAAAATCCGTTGTAAATAAACGTCAAAGCGTCAGCGATTAACGTGAAAACTCCCCTAGAGTCAATGTCCTGGCGTCCATAATGAGTCAAATTGGTGAGTCAATGTGCAAACTAAGAAGACCGCAATCAAATCCCCAACAATAAAGCTAAACACTTCCCTCCACTCCCACACATATCGTCGTCATTGTGCCATCCTCGTCGTCGAAAGCCCAAAGCCAAGTCCCAAGCCCAAAGCCAAAGTGTACATCAACTAAGCCAAGTTCCAAACCCGACGCCGGCGCGACAACCCAAAAGTAAATGTTGAGTCAACCAAATGAGATGATGGCGCAATCGGGTAGACTCGGCTTCATGGTGAGAGGAACGCATCTTCCATTCAGACAACGGTAAGCGTTTTTTTTCTCGTGTGATCATCACCATCATCATTCTGTGAAGTCGGCTTCTGTGAAGTTGGCTTTTGTGCCGGGCGTTTTCATTAAACACCACCATCAGTGAGACCAAGCAAGTTTCGCTTCAAAAACAGTCGAGCGGACGGACTCCACGCATCTAGCTGGCCGAGGTTTTAAAATTTAATCCACCCATTCGTAGTTATCTGCGGTAGAGCCGTGAGAATCGTGACTAAGGAAGAGGCACGTAAACCGTCACACATAGAGACCCTAATCCCTCCCTGTTGTTCTTCCTTCTTTGGACAGCATTCTGTTCCTAATTGCTTACAAAATCGCCCGAAAGTCTAGCTTTGCACACGACGGCTGTCTGAACACCAACCTAGAACCGGCGTCAACGACATCGGGGAATTAGTATTGCGTGTTCGGTTCCGCGTGAACACGTTTTAACAGCCATGAGGGTATTAGCACGCTCCAAAGCTCATGTGTATATCAAGCCTATGTAAAAAAGGGAGTAAAAGCCGCCATTTCCGCGCGTCCTAAATTGCGGTACTCAAAGTACGTCACAACAGCAGATCAGCCAATATTTTTTGCTCATACCGCAGCACATACGGGTATACAAGGTAACAAAACAAATGAAAGTCGCGTGCACTTCTTGCCTTCGACATTACTACTGCACGCAAGTTCCTGTTCTTTAAGCCAGAGAGGATATGCTGAACTGTTTATTCGAACCGGAACGCGTGCACGCCGAGACAGGCGCGGGCGTTACTAGGCCACTGGCGACCGAAATCGCGAGCCTACCGCACCATCCTACTTGGCATTTGCGAAAGACGACGGAGTAAAAAAACTAACCATCAGAGGAAGAAGAAAAAGTGCAATCCAAAGAAGGGAAAAAACTCGCGCTTTCACAAAGAAACGAACCTCGCAATCGTGCGAACGTGTTCGGAAGGCTGGAATAACGGGAACATCGGCAAGCGGTGCGGAAAGATGCACGGGCCACATGCTGGCAAGGGTAGCAGCTATTCCTTTCGAGCGCCAGCGGCAGTAAGCAAATAGCATCACGGGAAAGGTAAAGCGAACCACGGAACAGGTGCGCTGAGGGCAAGCACGGAGAGTTTCCCGTGAACGGTGCCGACTGCGTACACAGCGGCACATGAAAAAGGTATCGAGGAGAGAATTTAAAAGCAAACTCAGGAGGAAATGAAGGAAAGAAGAAAGGGAGAGAATGGCATGCACGTAGCACCACCAGATGGTCGACAGCTCGACGAAAAAAGTCAGCCGGCTCTCAAGGACGCAACCTTCCCCGGAAAGAGACTATCGATATAACTTTTTTAATCACCACGCCTCACGCTTCACACTAACGTGAAAACATCAAATAAGTGAGCGCAAATAATCGTTTAGCCATTTCACGGCACCTACTCCGCTAATTCTTATGTTATTAGATGCGGTTGCGGTCGCTTGCCGACAGAAAGAGAAGTTGGAGCAGTAGCCCCAGCAGCGGAGGGCGCAATCACGCGTTGTTCGACGAAACAAGGGACACATCTTCCTCGCTGTTTCCCCTGTAGACTTAATCGTAGGAGAAGTGGCGGGAAAGGATCAAGAAAAAGACGCCGATCTTCTAATGCCACCCTCCTTCCAGGGCCACCCGCTTAGGTGCCAGTAGAGAAAAGGTCACAGGTGGAGAAGGCTGCATATGTATGGATGGCAACAATTCCCTAGTTTTTCTGATGGAGGCGAAAAGCAAAACATCCCGTGTGCACGAGATTTCGGCGCACGTTAAAGATCTCCGCGTGCTCAAAATAAATCGGGAGCCCTCCACTACGGCACGCCTCATCGCCTGCGTTGCCGTGGCGCGTTAAATCCTAGAATCAATCAATGAACAATTCCCTTGTATTCTCCTTCAAGAATACTAAAGTTTTTCTGCTTTCCTTCATTCAAGTATATCTGAACAGCGTTGAAAACGTGGCGCACCGGTAGCCGTAACAGTGACCGGCAGCGACCGTGAAAAAAATGCTACAGCACGCGTGTATGCCAAGCAGGACTAATTGAGAAGGCACGACGCATCACCTAGACGAACGCTTCAAAGCGAAGATGTCAGCCTCTCGATGATCTTTGGTGTGGTGCACCCACAACGTGCAATACGAAAAAGAAACATTCAAACGCTTCCTGCACACGAAATCGAATCTGGGTTTCTTGAATTGTGAAACTAGCTTATAGAAAGCTGTGATTTTCCGGCACAGTCGAATCAGACACTTTTTGGAGAGGGTCCATGGATGTGCAGAATAAGACAGAACATGCACCTTTACGACCAACGAAGACGCTGGTTGAATGCGTGGAAAAGCCATGGAATATCCGTATCAGTAAAACACTAGAGAGCCCAATCGCAGTTAAGTCCGCTCGCTTCTGGGTTGGTTTATTTAGCGTTAGACAATATTTTGGACAGCTTTGGATTCTCCCATTGTTGTAGTTTACACAGAGGGGTTGATGGTTTTTAAGATAGGTAGTATTTGCGTGCGTGAAACTTGCCCGTAAGGGTGCCAATACGCTTCCATCACCACACAGGACTCGTGATTTCGTGATTCCATTGATTCTGCAGCAAATACCCCCAAAGAAGTCGTAATGGCCTTAGGCGATATTCTTATTCAGTCATCATCCAACACGCCATGGAAGTATCTGGGTATATCGAAATAATAACCATATAGTATACAAATGCAGAGTCTTATTCTGACACTCTCGGGAACGCTCCTTTTAGCATGAACCCGATTTTTCAGCAAAGGGCAAAGGGCCAAGATAATCGACGTGCTTATCTAGAAATATCAAACAAAGTATTCCTAATATCATTATTATAGCTGCAGGCCTTTCAAACTGTACCGCTAATTTTTATCCTTGGTACTTCTTCGCTGCTGGCCCTCTCGGAAGGCAACTTCTCTCAGACTTTACGTAAGGTGCCTCGGCTACTGTACGTTCAAGGCCTAAAGCGATTTGTAGTTGCTTGAAACAAAGCAGTACTCTCAACGAGGCACGGAAAATTAAGAAAGCGTAACGGATAAACACCGCAGAAAGGAAAAAAGGGTAGGTCAACGAAAACATCCTCGGAACCAAAACAAGAATGACAACCGAGACATTGACACATCGCAAGAGAAATGTGGCGTGCCTGACAAACAAGACAGGATGCAGATGTCAAGCGAAATCCGTCCTAACAAAAAAATTGGCGAAGCTTGCACTAAGTCGCGCAGAGCCTAAACCATAGCAAAGCTGGAGGATTTCTTTCTATGTAAGTAGTGAAGGAAAAACCACAAGGTATTGCGTTAGGTTTGAAATTGCTTATTTACATGTTCCGTCGTCCCTTATCTCTGTAGTAGTAGAAGGAATCATCGTCATATCCATCTATATCGTCGCCTTGATCATGCATGATTGGCGGGCGGGCCAAAATTGTTTTGTCCGCAGTCTGTCGCATTTTACAAAAGTGGAACGCGTCTTTGCGCGCTGGATTTGGAGGCAACCGGCTTCACGAACTGGGCGTTAGCGTTACCTGTCTTGAGCACCTCCTTTGAGGCACGGACGCACGTGATCTGTCCTCGGTATTTTTTTGCGTGCGCCGCGGGCACGCCTGGACGCGCGATGCCTGGTAGTCCTGGTGAGGCGTGTGCGCACGTGAGCGGTAAACGGTGGAAGTGACTAAGACCCAATTTTTTGATGACCCCCCACACACCACGGCCAGCAACAACCGTTTCGTTCTTATAAACATAACAAAATGAAAGCCATCGATGACTTTAAACACCCGAGAATCACTGTTATTAATATATAACAGCAAGAAGGAAATAACAGGAGAACATTTAAGGTGCATCAGCTACTTCTAAGGGGCGACTTTCCATCGTATTAGAAGTCGTACTTCTTAGACTGAGAGGCACGCGTTCTCTTGAAGGAGAAGAGTTCTTAACGCATTACGAAAACACGCTTCGATGCCCTCACCCTCTTATTAGTTTTCCGCGGCCGTTCCAGCCTTCCTCCACTCTCCGCTGAGTGAAGCGGATGATTGCAAGCATCTCCCGTCAATCCTGCAGCGATGAAGGAAAAGGTAATAAGCAGTTGTGCTGAGTGAGACGAGGAGCGAGGACATACTGACAAAAAACTAAAAGCACAAAGCACGAACAAAGAAATCGAAGAAAACTTCAACGGTAAGCAGCTTCCACAGGCTGCGCATCCTTCAAAATGCCTTTGCAGCGCACACGAAATAACTCTTTGTAATGTACTGAGATGTCTAGTTCGATTTCTTGTGAAAATTTTCACTCTCCCTCGGTGTGTATCCTGTGCGAAGTAAGCAAACGTATCGCAAATACGAAAATGAATAGGTTGAATGAGAGTGAGGGTGGGGCAACAGACAAATAACGAAAATAAAGAGGAAAAATTGAGGCAACAGTACACGCGGTTGAACTCGGGGAGGTATGGTGGAGTGCCTATGATGCGCCCATTTCAGGCTATTGAGGAGTATACTTGAAGGACCACCTAGTAGGTACGTCGGTACCAATTACTAGAAGGAAAAAAACGGAAACAGACAGGGGATGTAGGGAGTGAAGGTGGAACGTTTCAGGAGCGAAGCCCGTTATGTGCTGGGGCTACGTCGTCGTGGTAGTCGTAATCGCCGTCTCATGTAGTCACAGCCCTAAAACAGCGGGAAACTCGTCCCAGGCGGCACAGAAAGTTGTGTCCCAAGACCGGCCCGTCTATGGCCGCTTTCTGGCATGTCCGTCCAGAAATCCAGGTTCTGGAAGCCACTGATCATACGTTGAACAGGCAGCATTCGGCTACGAGCGCTTCGGCATTTTTCCGGCCACCCGTGTTCCGACACACGACGGTAGGTACCCGGCTGCCAGATATTCAGTTAACTTTTGGGCTGTCCGATGTTCAGATAGAGAACGGCCGAATTACGGCTTTAGGGCATTCGTTCTTCCTTCGGGAAGCGGGGTTCAGCCGAAGCACGGCAAGCGACCGGCCACAGAATATTAGTATTCTTGTGGGCAGTTGGTGTTCGAAAGGAGAACCGGCCGGAGTGCGGTTGCCGCGACTTCACAGTTTCAAAGGGTGAACTGCGCGTCCGGAAGCAGAATATTCATTTCTTCTTTCCGGCAAACCGGTGTTATAAAGGAGACCGGCCGAATTACGGCCCCAGAATGTACGTTTGTAATTCGGTTAGCGGTCTTCAGATGAATTACGGCAAGCGAACGGCCACCGAATATTTCGCAACCGGGTGTTCAGAGAGGAGACCAGCCGACGTAAGGTCTCAGGTTATATGTCATTCTTTCCGTAAGCGCAGACAGCCAAGTAATGGCATGCGTGTGGGCGCTGGAGCTCATACACTATTAGTTGGAAGGAGACCGGGCGGTGTACGACCAGTTTTTTCCCTGGGTGAAGAAAAAAGGTGTTAGGGAGTGGAACGACACAGACGCGTTTTCATCGGCTCGGTGTTTCTGTTTTAAATGAACGAAGTTCATTCTAAAACATAATGAGTGTTCTAGGTGAACGGGCCAAGGTGCAAGGATGCACTGGACCTTACCAGGTAGACTTTCAGGTCCATCGGAATGCTATTTACTGCTACAAGAAGGCTGTGCAACGCCGACGGGTGGCTTAAGCCTCGCCAGTCATTGCCGCTATCACGCCTCGCCCGCCGGCTTCGTCGATGCATCAGCTCGAGGCTACTCGCTCCCTCGGGAAAATAGAGAGCATTGGAGACATCGACCCGGCAGAGATATCCGACCAGAGATGGCGGTGGTTCACCGAAAAATAACTGGCTTTAAATGGCGTCGAGCAAGCGGCCACCACGCACTGAGCTCAACCGGCGCAATGTAAAGGACTCTCCCCAATGAAAGGCAAGAGCGCGCAAAAGCGCATGTTGTCAGGTATTCTGACAATAATACTGCGAAAAACAATGTTGCACTAATTTGTTGGTGATAAACGTAAAGAGGCTAAACTCAACGTCGTGCCCTGCACTGTGTTATTCATCGGATTTTATGACTGATTATTTAGGAACAAGTGTTATTTCAAACTTGCGATAACAACAGAGCCTTGTCAATGACGACGCCTGGTGTTAATTGATTGATGGTAAGGGTTTAAAACGCGCCGACGCACGCAGGCCGATGAGGCGCGCCGTAGTGGAGGGGCTCCGGATTAATTTTGACCACCTGGGGATCTTTATCGTGCGCTGAAATCGCGTACCACCGGGCGTTTTTGCTTTTCGCCTCCATCAGAAAACGGCCGCCGCGGCCGGGATGTTAATTGAGTGGCGGTGTTTTGAAGGTTAGCTTCGCTACACTTGGATATCACTCATTGGGTTTAAACATAATCGCCACCACCCTAGCAAACACGTTTTTCTTCGGCTTTTTTTTGCTCAACGCAGCTTGTTTGATTTAACGTAATCAAATGGCTTTAGGAATAGTTAAGCCTAAAGTCGTTGACTGTATTTTTTGAACTGCAAAAAAATTGACGGTGTTCCATGTGAGCTGTTAGTAAATTGCGGGGCTATACACTGAACGAATCCGGTTATTGCATTACTAGCCCAGTATCTCTCTCTAAGAACAGCAGTCGGTCGCTTATCAATGGTTGTTCTTCCGGATATGTTCCCCGTGACACGTCAGGGTATTCGCAAAGGCGCAGTTGCGGGCCCTTTTTGTTTCTGTTATATAATAATGATATTACAAATGGTTTCAAAATCTTTGCCCAAAATGTATCGCGACTGACTGTGAAGTTAACATGATTATAGAGAATGACGTGCTTTCCAAAGACCTGCAGCATGGTTCGAAATTAACAAACATCCTGGTAGTGGCTGATTCAGAAAAAGTCGTTGCATTCTAGGTGTTCATTCAAAGTAAATACGTATACCGTAAATTACAGTGCTTTAAGAAGGGCCGGGGAGCTACATAACTAGGAGTTATTAACGACTAGTTAGAGGTGAACTAGGCACGTTCACGACATAAAAGTTACGAATGCACGTGCTTCTAGTTTCTTGAGACAATCATTTCAGCGAACCTCCATCTAATTTAAAGAACAACCGTAGTTCACTGATGCACGCTCATTGTTGGAGTACGCATGTGTTTGGCTTAAATCACTACAACCAAAGAGATGGTTCATACGTTTGAAAAGGCAGTGCAATTCGTTTAAGGTAATTAGGACCACCAACTTAGCATTAGGAAAAGTAAAAGTAAACTTAAATGGTAAGACGTGAAAGATCATAGACGAAACCTTACGTTGAATTTTTTACGTAATATCTATCATTCGAAAACTGTGATCGAAAGGGAGAAGTATATCACAGCGCCATTCTACAATCCTGAATTGGGATCGCAATCTTAAGGCAAGTTATTAAATTTCCTTTAAAGGTGAAGCCTTGCGCGATTCTATTCATCTTAGATCAAATACGACCGTGTATCTCCCACGTATGATTGCATATATTGTTACAATGACGGATTTTCACCGGTGTTTGTAGAAATTTATATTTGGTCTCAATTTGATGCTTGTTATGTATCTGCCCTGCTGTAATGAATGCAAAGGTGAAGCCGGTATGAAATAAATAAATAAATAAATACAACAACAGCGAGACCCCTGAAAAGTGCTTCTTTGTGGGCATTCCTTAGCAAATGAAAACAGCAGGGGTAGAATTATTATTTTCCCTAAGTATCAATTGCGGTAACAAAAAAGGACTAACATTCAGCCATTGACGCTGCTTAGAGCTACAGTGCAAGCGCTTACGTAACAGTTAGACTGGAAAGCACGGCTGGTGCCGTTTTCGAAGGGCGTGCGAGGAATGCCCATGTTAGACTCGTAAGCTGGAAGAAGGTGTGCCTACATAGGCCTAGCCGCAAGTTCGCCTTTGAGGGTTTGAGAGCCTTACGCATTCAAGACTCGACCAATGAAATATTTATTTGTTTTCTTCGTTGTAGATCCAGATTTGCTGACACATACCGCCATTGGTATGTTATTGCTTTGAAACAAATTATAAAACTCTATTCTTATACGCCTTTCATGCATGCACACAGAGGGATATAAGTTCAGGCAACAGAAGCAGGGCGTCATTCGAAACGTGTTCTCCAATTTTTGAAGGAAGTACGACATTAGAGGTAAATTAGGTTCTTTTGGAATATTACCGTAACTCAATAAAAACATGAAAAATAGTATGAAAATGAAAGTGCTTGTTCAATCTTTCCTAGAATTAACCGTGTGAAAGGTCATCAGAAAAGTTGATCGAGTAGAAAATTTCTTTAAAAAAAATGGCTCTAAACTTGACATACGTTTTGGTGTGAAGAAAATTATATGCAATGTACTCAGTATTTTGCGGAGTAAAAACACGCTTCGTATGGCATTCACGGCAGTTTTATATACAACTAAACTGGTGATGCAACTGTTGTAAAAATAGTTGAATTTAGTTAGCATGGCATTGTTCAGGAAGATTGTCCTTACCGAACTTGGCTAAAGGTTGCCCTTTCATCTTTGTGAATTTCAAACAACTAAAGTATGCGCCTTCCGCCCCACCCTTCCACATTTATTACAGATAAGCGCCGTACAGAAGATATCAGAACCTGGATCAATACCAGTGTTCCAGATCTGCAAAGAAATCAATATTTTCTGCATCCGGCAGTAAAAGAGGCACAGCCATTACCGGAACGACAATTAGTGAGCAGTGTTTAATAAATTAATTTTGCTGTCAACTGTCGCTGATAATTAAGCAAGGCTGAGCTGAAGGCTGCACGGTTGGGTGGTGGCGCGCGGGCTGACTTCGATGTGGGTGCAGTGGACCCACAATGGTGGGTTTGTGCTGCTGCACAGCATGTTTAGTCATCTACTTGCGCTGCATGCAGTGGTCGTCCACCGACCTCAGTACAGTTAACGTACTGTGGCTGAACTTCAATGCCCGTAGCAATGCCGAACTTCCGGCAGATTTATTCCGGCTGGAGGCCGACGCCCCGCATCTCGGCTTCCTCCGGTGGCCTTCGGCCGCACACGGACGGCATCGGAATGGCGGAGCCCTACGGCTGGAATCTGGCCGTATCATCGTAAGCCGGTTGACTGGCCGATGGATACCCGTCGTTGGGTAGCCATGGGAGTACGTCCCGTATGACGGCCAAAAGGTCCCACATTTGGACACGGGCCGAACACGTCTAGCCGGGAAAAGGCCGGACAGAAAATTACTGGCCAAAGTACAACACCGGCTTGAGTCATTCCGAAACAGTCCCGTGCATGCCTGGGGTGTACGCCTCACGCTAGAAACGTAACTCATACTAAAAAAAAAAAAACCGCGGGCAACATCATTTACACGTCGCGCTTGAAACGCTTCGTAAAGCGTAACCTACTAAAAACGCCAGGACAATCGTTTACGCCTCGCGCTTGAAAGATTCGTGCTTCAAAGACAAGATACTTTTACACCAAGGCTGGATACCTGCACCCCCAATGGTTTATCTCCGTTGACAAAAATGGCAAGGCACCAAGAGTACTGTTATACACTACATGCTTTGTCACTCCCCATTTTTCACGTTAGTGGAGGGGGCCCGGGATTTTTTCCTTATTATATCGCTTATTTGAGGGGCGTTTGCGTAGAAAGAGGTGTGAATGTTACTGTAACGAGGCAATTTTTCGAATGAACCAAAGCTGCGTCTTGTTTGCATTGCCCCTTCAAAAGTACACGTGCACAACTATTTCCCAAGAGGTGTGGTACAAAAACACCGCACGACACGTTCTGACAATCACTTTACATGGAATATGGACGAAGCAGTGTTATGGGAGAAGTTTTTAAGAAACGAAAATGCGTTATTCTTTTGGGTACATTACATATAGAAGAAAGCAGAAATGTATACAACAGCTAGAATTTTTTGGCATTGTAACAGTTTAAATGTATTAAAATCAGCCGAAATTTAAACAAGGCAATGTAGTTTTTAGCCAATCGTTTTTAGCAAGCGAAGAACGTTTTCTTGCTGATTCACTGGAAGTTAGATTATTTATATTGTAACAATACCAAGGTAGCTTTTCTTGATTTACTTTTTTTATACAGAACACTACACTCGTGTGATGCCGCTAGTTACTATCCAACTTTTGTAACTTCATAAAAAAGGTCCTCATAAACACCATGGCAACAAAGCCTGCACCCGGTTAGCGCACATGTGGGCATGACAACACTATGTTGTTTATTAAAGAGAGGTATGAGCATTTTTTGTTGTGCAGTCTACTTGCACCCACGAAACATCTTTCCTGAATACAGATTATGGCCTGAGCAAAGACATTTTGCCACATGTAAGCTTCTTAGAGCTTCTTTTAGAGTACCAGAATTTGCGGGCTATACAAGCGCACTCAAATGGCACCCTCAGCACCTTGTATACCTTAAAGTACCCGGCTTTTTTCAGTTCCCATTCCAAGGTACCAATTGGTTGGAAAATGCTCCGAGAAATCCCCGCCCCCGGATATGCATACCATACTTCCTTTATGAATAATTGAATGTTCATAAAATAAAGAATGAGCTCAAACAAACACAAACGTCACGCGTATTGACAACACATACCCTATGACTAAACAATTACGCCCTCAAGCAAGAATAAAAGCTGAGGCGTACGACGCCTGCATACAAACGGCTAATGCACTGTGTAGGATACAATAAAAACCATGCAAGTGGGCCCTCACGGACACTCAAGTTTAGCCTAGCATGATGAATATTTGAAATACTGAACTTCCCAAAAGTTGTGCTTATTTGTACGCAGATGCAGTTGGCATTATGCACTTTTTGGTGAACGTAACTGGTATAGACCAAATTATATATAAATGAAGCGCTACAGACAGTTTGTGGCGCAATCAACCAAATTGATCGAGCCGGCACACACCCGTTCGCTTACAGGATACTGATTCATCGCATCTGCTTGTAATTAAAATTAGTCTTCTCCTCTTGCTACTCCTTTGGATGGCGCAGGACGCTTTACAGGCACATGAAACGAACAAGTGGAAGTACGGTGCACGTGATGAAGAGAGCGATGGTGTGCTGTGAGGTGGAAAGGTCGTGTTGACGATGACAACGACAACAACAATGCGGGCACATGCCCTCACAGTGCTCGTTACGCGAATGCTGTTAGGGGATCTCCCTTAGTGTGGTTGCCCGAGAAAAAGAAGCGGCAAGCTGCACGAGAAAATTACGTGTGCCAGTGGGAATTCTCCACAAGCAAGAGCTGGAGATACCATGCTGGAACAGGGGAGAACGCCGGGAGTAGTAGAATGAGCAGGTTATAGGAGCGCAACGTCCAGGTGGAAGATTGGAAGCTCGTCGGTTGTTGCAGTCCGAGCTCGAGAAGTCTCTACTTGGCGCCTTGACATTCTCGGGTCGAGGCGTGACTCCTGGCGCCTGGGGAGCGCAACGTTGGCGTGCTTCACCCCTGGGACGAGCTGCTGCGGGCGCCCGTCGTCGACCGGCAGTGGCACGGTTGCCTCCTGCCCGCTGCTACAGGGCTGGATCGTGAGCGGGTGTCAAGCAGACCGTTGTCTACGAGGACAATGGTGCGTCTTCCTCGTCGACGTTCCGGCACACGCGACGACTTCATCTTAGCACCGCGACGCCTTGCTTTGCATCGTCGCTAGACCTACGACGCCCGCGGACAACGTCTCATCGCCCTGAACATTTGCTGGGAAGTTTCTCTTACTGTTTCTTTAGAACTAGTATTTCTCTGTGTTAAGTATATTTGATGGACATTTGAGGTGTGGTTTGCTTTCGGGTGTAATCTTTGGTTTTTATGTGCATTGTGTTTTCTTACGAATGTATATTTATTTGTGCCGTTGAGAAGCGCCCTCGTCTAGTGTATTGCACTGGGGAAAATCCCAGTCGCCACTAAATACCTGAAAAGAACCTGCGCGGGGTATTTCTCCTCACAAGCACGTGATAGTGATCGTCTCCAGGGTGAATTTACGACTGACAGGGCAAGGAAAAAAAATTCAGGGAAGCTTGCACTCACGCGCAAGACTTCAATGGTGAAGCTGTTGTAGGTGATCACTGACGGACACAAAGTTTGCTTGAGGTGTTGTGGTTGATGTCAGTGGCATGAGATTTCAATGAGCGTTATGTTGAGCAAGGCCATAGTGAGCTCGTCACTTCGGTCGACGTTTTCGCATTTCAATAACCCTATGTTGAGCAATGAAGGAGAGAGCTAGTCGTTTAGTGCTCCACGGTGCAAGCGCGACTTATCGTCTCTACAGATGCTGTGCACGCCGAGCCAATCGAAGCGCGGCCTCTTCCTCGGCCGTGCGAACATCCGCGGTCCGGTGACGCGGAGTCACTGATCACCTAGAGAAGCTCCGACTTTCAAGTCGCGGATCTTGTGCGGTACATACCGCGTGCGCACGACGGCACGAAGACGAACAAACGAGGTGTGTACTCAATCACGTGTCTTTCTCGTTCTGAGCAAGTGTTGCCAGGATACGTCAGAAGCAGGAGTTTCTTTTTTTGTGGCCAATGTTGGCCAATCTCCTAAGTCGGTATGCCCAGCTTGACGAACGTACGCTTGAGGCACGCGTGCACGAGGGCTCGGTGGAAACTGCGGACACCATACACAACGATGTGCTCAACAGCGTCGCTCTTAAAACGGATGGGTGGCAGGGAAAGAACTCAAACGCTGCAAGTAAACATCGCCATGTCGAAGGAACGTGAGAGTATGCATACCACAACACTTTCATTTGACACATCTATAACCGCCACACATTGCAAACTTTATTATTTCAAATTCCCGCAAATTACGCCTTCACGTGTGGTTGTTTCTTCTACAAAAAATAAAAGGTGTAGGAACACGAGACAGCGTCCCACGTTTCGTAGGAAAAGACTGTCAAACACGAGAGGTCGTAAAGTGGGTGGTAAACGAATCGTAAACTGAAACGGGGAAGCGAAGTTCACGACGGACGCCATCAGGGGATAAAACCAAAAAAGAAAGAAAGGTTCCACAGAAACACCGCCCAAAGAAATCTCTACAGGACTGCATCAAACACATGTTGAAAATTGAAGTCCGCACTTCAAAGTTGTCCCTCGAAACCCCGGATCCAAAGAAATCACACATAAATCGGAAGAACATAAAGATGTAGGTACTAATTCTTTTGAAATCACCACCGTACACTTGCCAGTTCCATAACAGGACACTCATTGGATGCTAAGATATGCACTACAAAACAAAAAAGCGTCTGTTTCACTAGGTGAATGCAAATGGTAACGTTCGAGTTGTATAACAACACCTGGGTTTTTGTGATTAGGTACATGAGCAGAGTTTCTACACAGGCACAAGGATTGACTGATTGATTGTAGCGGTTAAGGCACCGAAGCAACGCAGGCGATGAAGCACGCCGTAGTAGAGGACTCCGGGTTAAATTTGACCAGCTGGGGATCTTTAACGTGCGCCGAAATCTCGTACACACGGGCGTTTTTGCTTTTCGCCTCCATCAGAAAATAGGATATACACGTGCACTTCTCTTCACACATAGATAAGATTCTCAGCCCCAGCCAGATGCTGGCAACAAAACAAAGAAGTAATCAGAACAAAAGGCGTGGTTCGAGTCCTTACCACGCGTTGAGTGCATCAGCCTGATGCTAAAATGAAAATATAGTGCAAACAATGAAATGTCCCTTGGAAGGGGACCCTTGAAATAATGGTGGGTCATTAGGCTGCAGCAAAACTTCGGGATTGCTGGCAGCTTTTTTCGTCATGGTGGTCGCGTTGTTCATGGCCCCGGTCACTGTGTTTGTTCACTTTTTCCTGCAGTAGTCCAAACATAGATTTGAAACCTGGCTGTGGGGGCTGGAAAAAGTTGGCTACTCTGGAGAATCTCAGCAAGATTAGAATGTACTTGCCCAGCGGCTCTAACTGCATGTTACAAATTCCATCTTCAGGTGAATGGTCTTCACACTGCATACTAACGGTTATGAGTATGAATTATTTGCACACATGGGGTGCAGTGTTCACAACGACCAGTATTCTTGCATCCACAAATGCTAATGACATTTTATGTCAACGTACAAAATACGGCGTACCTAGCAAGTATATTCAATTACTCACATGATGCAGTTTTCACAGGACACGGTATTCGAAGGCCACATGCGTTTCCGGTGGAACTAACTTGCAAATTCTGGCAACCGCACAGAGAGGACGCATCACTCGGTTGTGCCTTCTCGATGGCCCATAGCCACCTTGTTACCATCCTATAGGCAACCAATTCCTAAATCCTGGGGGCACGAAAAATTAGCACTTCATCTTTCGCCCGTACGTATTACGAATCAGGTTCAGAAAACTGGACACTCACTTGTGTTGCTAAGTTCTTTCCTGGTTCCCAAAAAAACGTTTTCCTTGATCTAGTAAAAAATAGAACGCAGAAGGGCGGGGCACAAAAAACTGGCGAAATCCTGATGCTAAGTTATCCATACTGCATGGTTGATGTCCACAGCTTCCGACACAGCAGGGCAGCACTTGTACTCCACTGCCTTCGGAATAGGCTCGCAAATCCTGCTGAGGCACCTGTACAAATAGTATTTGCCTGTTGTTACTTGCGATAAATTTTTATTAGCGTAGTAGAACTATCTATCTCCCCATCTGAACCAAAACTACAGAGAACAGCTAGGCGGTGACACGGTCTTCGTGGATTCGCGTCAGTCGAAAAGGAATCGTACCGACTGAGGAGAATCTGCCATAACGCTGGCCGGTACAAAATGCACGTTAGTGACGCATAAAAATTATGCTAAGAGTAAAACAATTTGGGGTTCAAGTGCGAATCTGCATGCTGCACCTGCACTTCCAGTCAGTGTTTGCCAGTGCACGAAACAATGCGCAGGGTCGGCACCAACACATAAACGGGAAGGAGTGTAGCTCACCAAAGAGTGATTTAGGTGAGTGACACGAAAAACGTAACTCAACATCAATAGCACCCCGTGAAGCAGTAGTGCTGTTGGCAACCGTACACGAGCCGCCGCTGTCATATCATAATATACTTCCGCCGTGCCCCTCTCTCGTCTGCAGGTTCGTTCATAAACTACTCTTGGAGTACCTCGCCAAAATCTGCCCTGTGGTCCCCCTGTTACCCTTTCACAGAAACGTTAACGGCGCCAGGACAACGTTTACTTAACCTCAAACTTCGTAGTCGTGGGTCGCTTGAGCGCTGCCTAGATCAGGTGACAAGTCGCTACTGCGGCAGGTCTTCCGCTAGACCTTCAGAGGCGGGAGGTCGCGTTACGGGTCGAAGCTCCTTTCCGCGCACATTGCGAGCAGGTGTTGTTTGAGGTTGATATCAATGCGGTCAAGGATACGCAAGACAGTGGATTGTGCGAAGGCAAAGGCAGGTCTGTAGCTGTTCAGGTATGGCAACGCTCAGGAGCGTAGCTAGTGCAGAACGAAAGTCAAGCGTCGCGATACAACATGACTATTTCGAGTGTTTCCAGCTGTTCAGAAAAAAGCAGAGAGGCAGGAGGGTTCGATCGGCAAAGGAGGTTAGATGCAGTTAGTTACTTGAGGTTGTTATAATACTGAATGTACATCAATATTTCCAACTGCAATACGTCGCAAGCATGGTCCTACTTGATAATGCTAGCCTTTTGTAATTTCCAGGATAAGTCTTTCCCGGTTCTCTAATGTATTGACTTACCTTGTTTAATGTTCTTGACGACCACTAATATAGCCGGCACTAAAGTAACATATCTGGCTTTTCCACCACCACATCCACCAACACCACCACAGCCACCGCCGCTACAATCATCATCATCATAATCATAATCACCAGCCTTCTCAGATCCCCTGCAGGATGAAGGCCTCTCCCATTGACCTCCAACCGCTCCGCTCCTGCTCTACTCGAGTTCACAGCTTACACCAGAAGTTCCGTATTTCACCCTCCATCGTGTTATTACACTTCCAATTCTTTTATACCGAACACTTGATATACATTATGTTGCCCGAATTGTCCACCCGTTGTTGTTTCGTCTTATTTACACTTTTTCACTGCTCCACTTGTTTGGGTATTCCAATCGAAGATGTGTGCATCATTCTAAATAATTCATCAGGGCTTTCAGTGACAAACTTCCTTGAACCGATTACGGTTTTCTAAAAATACGCTAATGATGACAGCGGTGGTTGCAGCCTTAGTGTGTAAATAACTTCAAACTAGGTTCGCGTCAATGCTATTGTGTTTAATCACACAAGTTTATAATCTTTCTGCTACCTCTTAGCCACTTCTGCTTTGCTGTTGACATCAACCCAAACATTTGAATTCAGAGATTATCGTGTTTTTTATTTTAGTTCTTTATAAAACAGGAAAAAGGTGGTGCAACACCATTAAAATTTAAAATAAAGCTTTTATGTAATTTAAGCCTTTTCATTTCGCTAAGAAAGAAACTAAAAATATTCATAACAATTTTCACAGGTGACGCGAAACGACTTCCTATTGTCTAAGCCTAGAAGCAACATTTTTCTGATATGAAATCTACATCAATGGTTCGAAATTTAAATAATACTGTCTTCGTCCACTTCAGAGCGTGTGGCTATAACTTGTGTAAATCTTCAGTATGTTGTGAAGCGGCCATTGTAATGTTTTAGCATGGTATTCTTCGAAGATAATGCTGGGCGCGTCTCAAGTAGTCTTATTCGCTGTGAACTATCCCTAAT
The DNA here is from genome assembly GCA_013339765.2 of Haemaphysalis longicornis. Lineage (NCBI taxonomy): Eukaryota > Metazoa > Arthropoda > Arachnida > Ixodida > Ixodidae > Haemaphysalis > Haemaphysalis longicornis. Next base: position 164,914,601 of record CM023452.1, on the reverse strand, counting down.
TGCTCACAGTCATCACAGTTTCAAGTGTATTTGTTGTGGGGTCAACGTTTTACAGTCCAGTGTATCATAACAGAAAAAATAAGTGTTCTGCTTTCCAAGATATTAGTTGGAAGAGAATATTGGATTCCGGAGTCCGAATGGACTCATGGGAGAAGATTTATTGACGTGTGCGGCAGCTGTTGAACGTTACAGTATGTGAGAGTCCCTTTTTAACTGTTTTAGGATTCAAAATTACCGTTTAAGTGAGATATTTAACCTAATTTTGGGAGGTGAAACACTTCTCAAACGCGTGCGAATAGCGAAAGCGATAACACTACTTAATGGCGGTTAGAGCAGCGCCCTAAAAATTATCGAGCCATGTCAATATAACCCATCTTTGACCAGGATGCTGAAATGTTCGCTTATTATATGCAGTCTAATATTTCTCCAAGTGTACTTTGCATTATTGTTTTCTACACGGGTTTCGCAGCTGCGCTCAATGCAGACTCCATTACTCGAACAAAAAGCAATAATATTAATGAATAGGCTCCAACAGCATCCTGAAAAAAGGAATTGACAACAGTTTACCGAAAGGCTGTTATCTGTTGACCGATAAATATCCTGAATAAAATGGATTCTTTCAGTAAATAACGTTGAGCCTCCTCCCAAACTAACCTTGACACATATTGAATTTGTATTGTGTCTTTGAAATTGTTCGATGGAGAGAGAGAGTAAACGTGTTTATTGCTAAAAATAATGGAGAGGAGTACTCAGTCTAAGACCTCTTGAGTGGACAGTTTTCCTGTAACTTGAAATTTTTTGTCAAGGACACTTACAAACGAATATACGAATACCAATGGCCGAAAATAGAACTGGCCGTTGTATTGCATGAAGGAACTTTATTGCATGACGGCCCAAAAAAGCTGCTTTGATGTGACAATTCATTGTCTTGCCCGCGCTTAACTTGCGCCCAATCACGTTGGCCAGAAAAAAAATAATGCCCTTTAATTCTGCGAAGAGTGATGTCCTAGGAAACCAGACGCAGTCGACGGAGCGAACGAAACAAACCATGATTGTTGGTTGTTGCGCTTGTGCACACTTCGTAGCCATGCAGCTAAATGAATTTGTAAAGACTCGAACTTTAGTCTAGAGAGAAAACATGCAGCTTTGTATTTACCTCCTGGGTTGTGGGCATCTTAATGTCTGTGTAACCCATACCCTAATGCACTCGACAGGGAAGACACAAGGCAGGCCGGATTCGATCGTTTGATGTCCAAGTGTAATGTCGCGCCCGCACAATGAGCAAGTCATTAGTGAGGGCATGATACTATGGCTTCCGTGCATGCCCCCCCCCCCCACCTCCACTCCGGGCATGTGAACGCATTTACAAGCTACCGCTTATTTGGCCGTTCTTAAACGGGAGGCACCGGCAAACAGAGGTGCTGGTGGGGTAAAAAGAACGCAGGAGTGTCGCCGAGTCACTGCTTCACCGCAATTAAAACTGAAAAGAGGGGGGGGGGATATATACTGCTTTGGTGGAAAAGAAATTTCCATCAGTTACTTTTGTGGCATCAGGAGAACCCAATTATTGTCAGCAAATATTTTCTTGCCTGTGAACGGAACGAGTATTCTGACCGATAATAAAACAGTTTAAAATAGACTTTTACACGACTTTCACTCAACAGAGTCAAAAATGTTTTGATAAGTTCGCGCAAATAAAAATGTACCGTATTTCGTGCAACCCCTCTTTCACAAATGTACGACGCTCTCCAACTTTAAGAAACAATTAGGGCTTGCTGTCACTGCCGTTTCGCCTGCGAATCTGTTGAATAAGCTAAACAACGTTGCTGAACTAAAAACCTTCACATCTCCAAGCGGAAGTTGACAGAATTATCTATTATAACTTTTAATAATGATGTTTATTTACGTACTTGAAGTTGAGGTCATGCTCTTGATGGTCCTTTTATTACGGAACTGCCGATCAGAACGTTAACCCCGCCATGGTTCTTAAAAATCTCGATTCAACGTCATTATTGAAAAACCTTCACGTCTATGATATTGAGGCTTCTCGTGCTTGCGTTATTACGAATTCACCCGGGACGTATGAAAACACGTATTTGGTTTTTCTCGCTATCCAATTTGGGGCCTGTTCATCTATTCCTGCCCTAATAAAATGCGAGCGCTGCACTGTTGTTATTTCTAATATCGTGCTTCAAACAAATCTCCTTCAAGGGGAATGTATCGGCCCCATGTAAGGACACTCGCCTCGCCGAACACCCACCTACATAGCTTTTGCCATTTCCCTATCGCGCATATAAAAGAACAAAATAAAGTTTCATGTGATTTTCTTGTTACTTTTTCTGAATCCTGACGTATGGAAGGGAAGAATGACATAGCACATGCTTTCAGTGTGAGCGATGTGATAAACACGTGTATAATTCGTTTTAATGTTGGCACATTTACGAAGACTACCTAAACGCAAAGTAGGAATCGATATTACCTAAACAGATTTTACAATTCACGAAAAAGAATTGCCGTGATTATCCCCAGCCTTTGTGCGATTTCGCAGAGAAGGACCGTCCTATAGTTGACTCTTAGCGGACGTTCAATTTGCTCTCTACCGGTGACTCGAGAACACGTGAACCACCGTGGTTGTTCAGACTGGACAAAACAAGTCCGTGGGGTTTTAGTGCGCAGATCTTAAAGGCCCGCTACAGTGGTCTCACAGCTCCGTCAGGAATTCATAGACTTTTGCCTTGAATACTAGGGAAATGAAATTACATGTATGTTTCTCAAATACGGCCCTTTTTGTCTGCGTTTGTAGAAGCATGCAAAAATTTAAAAAAAAAATAGAACCAACGTTTCCAAATATAAACATCAGTAACTGATAGTGTCGAATTCAACAGTAAAGTGTTATTTTTAAAATGACTTGGCTGATTACACGCCTACCCAATTCTGTCCTACGTTTGTGTCGCTTCTCGCATAAATACGGCTCGATGCCGTTTGCACGCTTTGTTCTCAACCCCACAACCACTTACGTCTTATGATATTTGTCCTCGGCAGCGCGTGCTGCCTCCCCACCTTTCACTTCACTTTTGTTTGCTTTGGTCGCCTTCCGCGACTCGGACACGCATACTGAAAAAGGATTGTTCACTGCAAGTTCGTAGAGCAGCGTTTTGCAGCCCTCATTAGTCAACACCCCTCTTCCCCCAACCCTTTTGTTAAACCCAACAGTTTAAAACCGACGGGCGCTAAGGCCAAAACGGTCGACGAAGGTCTGCAGGTCGGCGCAGCAAGCAGTTGTACAGAATAAATTGTGCACCCTGCGCCTCCATATATATCATCATCGTTATCCTGTCTGCGCCCACTGCGGGGCGAAGGCCGCTCCCAGAAATCTCCAATTCTCCCAGTCTTCTGCTAACTTCTGCCGCCATATAAATAGAGAGAATCAACTTTTGAAAGCATTGTCTAAATTTTGGGGGGAAGATAACCGAAGCAGGCGAGCCTACCTAAATGTAACTGCGGCAACGGCCGAGGTCGCGCCCGGCTCTTCCCCGAGCCCCGATTGCACGATTTCGCGCAAAGGAGACCTACGATCCACTCTTTTTCTAGGAAGCTTCTGCAAATCAGGGAACTGCTGCCGACGACAAAGAGCCTCACCCCAGCTTGAAGAAGCTGTGCATCGCATGAGCAGGGGCTACTGTCACGCATTTAATGCAAGAAGGGAACCAGACAGCCGGTCGCCTGTTCGCTGTGCTCATCAGGGCCCTGGTGCACCGAAAACAAGGTGCGAGCTTTGGTCCCGTGCCCCTCGTGCCCATGCGAGCTGCTGCGTTTGTTCATTATCCCCAACACACTCGCCTCTCCGGCAACGTTCTCAGGCCCGGTTAGTATGGAAACAAGAGGCCCGGGAGCGGGGAAACTCCAGTTAAAAAAGCACTTGTGGTGGTGGCACCAGCGCGGGTACATTGTCACACACGCAGAGTTCAGTGACAGAGTTGAGGAAGCCCAAATAACGGGAGCAGACACAAAATTCTTCCGAATACCAGATGGGATTACATCGAGCGATGAGTCGTTCAAAAAGCAAAGCGAAAATTCCGTACACTTTCTACCCGCGGCATTCCATTTTCTTCCACCCAGAGAGTGAGATATCGAACCATTTCATTCCAAATGAAAATGGAAAGGAGGCAGGTGGGGACGATACTGACCCAGCTGGCGGCCGAATTTTCGAGTGTGCCACACCACCCTACCTGGCATTCGCTAAAAACTAACGGCCAAGAAACCAAACATCTGAAAAAAGAATGAAAAGCGCAATCCGAATGACGAAAAAAAACCCCAGACTATCACGACAATACGAAGCTGACAATCGTATGGACGTGTTCAGTAGGCCGGAATGACGGGGACTTCAGGAAGCCGCTCCGAAGAGCGCTCAAGCCGTTTGCCTGTGAGGAGGGCAGCAATTCCTAGGAGCGTCAGCAGCAGTAAGCAAATGGACTGCATCACGGGAAAAGTAGCTTGAGCAACGAAACAGGTGCGCTGAGGGCAAGGACGGATAGTTTCCTGGTGAACGGTGCCGACTGCGTACGCACAGGAGCAGGAAAAAAGGAACCGGAAGAGGATTTAAAAGCGAAGTCAGGAGAAAACTGAGCAGAGCAGACAGAGAGAGAAAGGCACGCGTGTAGCATGAGTGGGTGGCCGACAGCTGTGCGAGAAATATCTGCCGGCGCGCAAGGACAAAACCTACACCGCAAACAGACCCTCCATGTCCCTCCTCTTTATTTTAGCGACTCACAGTTTGGAGTGAGTGGCCATCATTAACTTAGTGACGCAAATAATCGTTTAGCCATCTAAGGGCTCCTACTTTGCTAATTACTATTGTATTGGCTACGGTTACATTTATTCGTGTCGTATAAGTGCGCTTGACGGTAGAAACCGAAGTTCGGGTAGCAGTTTCCGTAGTGGAAGGTGCAATCACGCCTTGTGGGATGAAAAAAAGTGAGGCACTCCTGGTTCTCCTGTTTCCCCTGTCAACTCAATCATAGAAGACGCGGTTGAGGAGGAGAAGAGAGAGGAGCAAGAGAATTCACACGCGGAGCTTCTGTGGCCACCCTCCTTGTACGGCCACCCGCATATCTGCCAGTCGAGTGAAGGTCACACATTGAAAGATCCATATGACTGGATGGCACCAATTTCATAGTATCCGCCCTTCATAATACTAAAATTTTGCAGCTTTTCTACCTTCATGTAAACCAGAATAGCGTGCAAAATGTGGCGCAATGATCCCCGAAACATTAACAAGCAGTACCGGTGCACACATGATAGAGTGCGCGTGTGTGCTTAGCAGGACCAACTCAGAACAGACGGCGCTTAACTTAAATGAACGCTTCAAAGCGGAGCTTTCAGGAGCTGACTGGTGTCGATTGTAGTGCGCCCAAAACGCCCGGCGGGAAAGTCAACTTCCTCTGACGATAACTATGATCCTGCGTAAACCGCAAAAACATTCAACCACTTCACGTGGGCGTAAGAACCTGCGTCCCTGGCGTTATGAAGCCGGCATATACCCAGTTGCGTTTTCAGGCTCCATTGAATCAGTTTCCGTTTGAAGAAGAGCATACCTCGGCAAAGTTGGCGCGGCTCACTAAAATTCACTCAATTTTTTTTCGAATCACCACTCACTCAAACTCAGACTCAATGCTGAGCAGCACATCTGCGCTCACTCAAACTCAACCTCACTTGAGCGCAAAACCCAGAACTCACTGTGACTCGCAACAAAATGTACTCAAACTCAAAATGTACTCAAACTCAAAATGTACTCAAACTCAAAATGTATTCAAAACTCAAATGCACCAAATCAAAGTGTACTCAAACTCAAAATGTACTCAAAACTGAAAATGCACTCAAAGTCAAAGTGTACTCAAACTCAAAATGGGCTCAAAACTCAAATGTACTCAAACTAAAATGTACTCAAACTCAAAAGGTATTAAAACTCAAAATGTACTCAAACTCAAAATGTACTCAAATCAAAAATGACTCAAAACTCAAAATGTACGCAAAACTCAAAATGTACTCAGAACTCAAATGTACTCAAATTCAAATGTACTCAAAACTCAAAATGAACTCACAACTCAAATTGGGCCTAGAACTCAAAATGAATTCAGAGCTCAAATGGCCTCACAACTCTCTCGTGCTAGGAATTTACTCAGGCTCAGATGGACTCTGATTTCATTAGCATTCAGTGTTTTCAAATTCACGCGTGGTAAAAATATTACGGGTGCAAATTCGTGAGCTCAAACTCTTGCATTCGGCACGACATGACACCGTAGCTCCTGTGAGGTCGGAAACAATTTTCGTTGCAGTTTTAAATACAGCTATACCTGCTGCCCATGATGACTAGCGCTGGTTGCAAGCAATTGTACGTATATATTGGATATCAAACTCGATGTAGGCTCCGTGTTCGTGTTTATGACAGAGGCGGTCCAGACTCGATGGTGTGCTGGGTCCCTGGGTCGAAACAAGCAAGATTGGGCGATGGGACGTGCGCTCACTGCTCCGTTCATTTACGTCGAAGCTGTTTAGGGTTACGTTCCCGGCATTCTTGCTTTGCATCCTGAAAAAACGCCTTGTGTCAAAGCGAACTGTCCCCGCGAATCTCTGAAGCGCGAGGCGTTCATAGATATGCCTTTGCTTTTTAATGCGTAGCTTTCCTTGCCGAGTACGTCCTTCCCTCTCCCCCCGCCAGGATCGTGTAATGCCCTGCATATACACAAAATGCACATATCACGGAAGTTCAACGTGTAATCTATATAAAAGCGTAAATGTAGACAATTGATCAAATAAATGTTAGAAAACTAAAAAAACAAATCATAAGAAAAAATATCGAAAATGGCGAACCGTGTGACACGGGAGTCATGGATAGCCTCAGATAGGGTTACAATTCAGAGAGATGTGGCGCTAAAGAATGTGGGGTATCAAATTGAGGGTTTCGAGGAGGGAAATCATGTGGGACAAACAAGAAAGTGCCTCGTTGTTTGCTGAGGCACTTGGATTCGTTTTTATTAGCCTTTGCTAGGTGGGATGAGCTCTCGTAGCTCCGAAAAGCACCACGCTATCGTTGTAAAGCAATTACCGCCACCGTACCAGCCTGTTAACTTCCAGCATGCCACTGCGTGTGGCGAGTGCGAGTGCATGTGCGCGTGCGTATGCACGTGCGTGTACGCGTGCGTTTCCGTGTGTGTGTGTCTGTGTGTGTTGAGTCATTCATTTGTTCTTTCATTGTGTTTGACATGTAGTCGTTGGAGAACTGCAGAGCCCGAGTTAATTCTTTTTCTTTACATTGTTATCATGTGCTAGTTTTGATATCTTGCGCTGTTTTCTTATTGTAATAAAATAATTTCAAGCACACACACAAACTGCGGCTGGTTATTTTTCATGAAGTGTTTCCTTCTGTCGCAACGTCTGTTTGCGTCTTGGTGGCTCTATTGCCTGTCGATCTCCTACACTCTAGCAAGGAGTTAATGGCTCACATGTAAGTGGCGAATGTTGATTCGAGTGCACGTTGGTACACTGTGGGAAGGAAATTATGGACACGTCACGCGGCCGCAAGGCTTATTCATAAACAAATCTGAAATTCGCCTTTCTGATAAGCTCTGATGCCCCCTGTTACCTATGGTCGCCCACAATTTCCACGTGACTATATGTGTCGAAGGATTTCCTTGTTTGTTTCGACACGGGGAAATGGAGGAAGAAACGTTTGAATGGCAGTTATAGCAGATAGTTTTTGAGTCAGGTGATTTAAGTTGGAGAGCTTGGCATGGCTTTTGTTTTTACCCCATGCCATCCTGCCTCGATTATTTAGCAATTAAACGCCAATATTTCTATTACTATATACCGCATTGATGGACATCTCTGGACAACCCTTCGCATGTATATAGCGCAACTGTCTTACGGGTTGGCAAGGAATTTTGGTTAAACCCGACCCAGCAATGCCTTTTGCTATATCCTCACAACTATGACCAGAAAGCATTTTTATATCTGGCCCACGTGATCCCCCTCGACGAGACCTAATTTGATACCCCACACACCCCAGCAGGATCATATGGAATTCATACCAGTCAAGCTAACCATTACTCTCATCACTGCAACCAGGACGCATTATTAAATGTTCGACGTGATTCCCCTAATTGAAACCATCAATTTAACACCCCACATGCTTTAGCGGCCTCACCTTGAATTTAACCCAATCTATGACAAATAATGACTATCTCATAATTAAAACCACGAAGCCTTTTTTATTTGTACCACGTGATTCCCCTTGTCAAGACCGTAAATTTGATACCGTACACGCCCTAGCGAAGTCACTTCGAATTTTAACCCAATATAGGACTCGCCATGACTATCTCATGGTTATAACCAGGAAGCATTTTTGTATTACTCCCACGTAATTCCGCTCATCAAGACCATTAATTTGATACCCATCACATACTAGCGGAATCAATTTGAATGTTAAACCAAGCAATGAATAACCATTACTATCTCATGATATAGCCATACCGCATTTTTTTCCACGGGATGACCCTCATCGGAACCTTCAATTTGATGCCCCGCACACCCAGTGGCGTCATTGTGAATTTTAAAATAATTTATGACCCACCTTGAGTATGTCACGATAATAATCAGGAAGCACGTGATTACCCTCATCGGGACCTTTAATTTGATACGCCACACGCCCTAGCGTCATAAACTTGAATTGTAACGGAATGCATGACTAACCATGACTACGTCCTAATATTACCATAACTCATTTTTGTCCCGAAGGATTCCCACATCGAGACCTTGAATTTAATTCCCCACATGCCCTTGCAGCGCCATTTTGAATTTTACCCCAATCTATGACTCATTTTGACTACCTGATGACTACAATCAGGAAGCATTTTCTTATTTACCCCGCGTTATTCCGTTAATCGGGACTTTTCATTGATTACCTTACACGCCTTAGCGTCATCAGTTTGACTTTTCACCCACTCTAATGCGGTCATTATTCTGTCTAAAGGGGCGTTGCCCAGTGAATTCAGCTAATTAATTTGAAACAGCAGAAGGGACAGCCCCCGCCCTTTTTCCCCCCGGCTCTCACATCTTCCTTTGTTACCCATAGTATATCAAGCCGTTAACAGTAGCAGGTGAACAGCCAGCAAGCAAGCGTCGTAGTGTGTTTTCCCAGCACCCTTTCCCACCCTCTTAGTGGATCCATCAGGAGGAAAAATTAAGACACCTCTTTTTTATGACCTCACCAGTCAATTATCACTCACGCGCCCCAACCGCGAAAACTTGGTATACAGCAAGTGCTTAGGGTCGTGAAAATTCAACAAGAAACTAAAAAAAATCAGACAACCCCTACCTCCCACCCGACCATGCGCATCGCGAATGGTGCCGTACCCGCAGGTAACCTGAATTCCGAGCCCACAGCGACGCATGAAACTTAACAGCCAACCATAGTTGCCTGCTAGGCTACTTATACGTACTCAAACTCAAAATGACCTCAAAACACATATGTACTCAGAACTCAAAATGTACTCAAAACTCAATATGTACTCAAACTCAAAATGTACTCAAACTCAAAAATGTACTCAGAACTCAAAGGGACTCAAACTCACAATGTACACAGAACTCAAAATGGACAAAAACTTAAAATGCACTCAAAACTCAAAATGGACTCAAACTCAAAATCTACTCAGAAGTCAAGATGGACTCAAACTTAAAATGTACTCAGAACTCAAAATGGACCCCACACAAAATGTACTCAGAACTCAAAATGGACTCAGGTCTCAGGCGTACTCAAACTCAATCGGACTCAAACTCAGTCGGGCTCACTCGGCTGAAACTCACTCAAGCTCAAACTCACCATGCCACACTAGCCTCGTGCTCATTCAAACTCAAACTCACGCGGTGGAGGAGGAGAAGAGAGAGGAGCAAGAGAATTCACACGCGGAGCTTCTGTGGCCACCCTCCTTGTACGGCCGCCCGGATATCTGCCAGTTGATTGAAGGTCACAGATTGAAGGATCCATATGTCTGGATGGCAACACTTCCATAGAATCCGCCCTTCGTAATACTAAACTTTTGCTGATTTTCTTCCTTCATGTAAAACAGAATAGCGTTCAAAACTAGGTGCAATGAACTCCGAAACATTAACAAGCAGTGCCGGTGCACACATGCTAGAGCGCGCGTGTGTGCGTAGCCGGACTAAGTCATAATAGACGGCGCTTAACTTAAATGAACGCTTCAAAGCAGAGCTTTCAGGAGATGACTGGTGTCTGTTGTAGTGCGCCCAAAACACCCGGCGGGAAAGTCAACTTCCTCTGAAGATTATGATGATCCTGGGTGAACCGCTAAAACATTCAATCGTTTCGCGTGGTCGCAAGAACCTGCGTCAGTGACGTTATGAAGACGGCACATATGCAGTTGCGCTTTTCAGGCTCGATTGAATCAGTTTCCATTTGAAGAAGAGTGAGTGGACGTGCAGAATTAAACACAAATTGCATCCGTCTAACCCAGATGATGGCTGAACGGTAGGGACAGCCATGGATTGTCCGTTTCAGTAAAGCACTAGAGAGCCCAATCGAGTGGAGTCCGCTGTCTTCTGGGTGGGTTCGTTTGGTGTTGGACTTGATTTCGGAAACCTCTTCCAACGTTGTCGTTTCAACAGTGGGGAGTTGAGTTTTTAAAGTTGCGTTCTATTTGCGTGCGCGAAACGTGCCCGTATTGGTGCTACTAGGCTTCCACCACCCCACAAGAATTGTGATTTTGTGATTCCATTGGTTCTGCAGCAAATACCCCCCCCCCCCCAGCAAGCGTAATGGCGTTAGGCAGTACTCTTGTACCAGGCACTGTACATGTACACCACGCCCTGCATGTATCTCCGTATATCACGGATATTTTCATAGTGTACCGATGTAAGGTATTATTCTGACACTGCCGGAAACGCTGCTTTTAGCATGAACCCGACTTTTAGCCAAACGGCGATGGGCCCAGATAATCGATGGGTTCATGTAAAAATATCGACGAGACATTCCTAATACTATAATTATTGCTGAAGGCCTTGCAAACTATACTCCTAAAGTGTATCCTCAGTACTTCTTCACTGGCGGCCCCATCTGGAGACAACCTTGCTCGCGTAAGGTGCTTCGGCTGCTTTACGTTTAAGGTTACTTAAAGCCATTTGTAGTTGCGTGCCACAATGAATTATTCCCGGCGGGCCGCTGATCACTTAAGAAAGCGTAACGGGAAAACACCACAGAAAAGGAATAAGGGTAGGAAGAGGAAAACGCAAAGTACGAAAATATTGCACGAACTAAAACACGCATGAAAACAAAGATATAAGGCACATCGCTAGTGAAATGTGGCGCGCCTGACAAACAAGACAGAACGCTGATGCGGAGCGAAAGGTATCCTAACAAAAAAATTAGTGAAGCTTCCACTAAGTCGCGCAGGGCTTAAACCATAGAGAAGCTGGAGGATTTCTTTTTATGCAAGCTATGAGGGACACACCACCACGCATTGCATTAGGTTTAAAATGGTTTCTTTCCAAGAGTCATCGTCATATCCATCTATATCGTCGTCTTCATCATGCATGACTGAGGCCAGGATAGCTTTGTCCGCCGACTCTCATATTTCTACTAATGTGGAACGCGTCAGCATGCGCTGGAAGAATCGTCAACCGGCTTCGCGAGCACGGCATCTGTAGCGCGAGCTGTCTGGTGCTCCTCCCTTTAGGCGCGGACTCACGTGAAATGTTCTATTGGTGTATTTTGAGAGCGCCTTGCGTAAGTCTGGGCAAAGCCGGACGATCCTTGTAATTGCGCGTGCTCACTTACGTGGCAAACGGCAAGAGTAAATCAGACCCACCTTTTTGATGACCCCACACACACAGTACGGCCCGCAACAACAGCTTCGCTATTAAAAACAAAAATAAAAATGATAGCCATCGAAGACTAAACACCCTAGCATTCCTGTCAGGAAATGTGTAAAAGCAAGACAGAAAGAACAGGAAAAGTTTTCGAGACGCATGAGCTAATGCTAAGGAGTCCTTTGAATGACATTACAAAGTCGTACTTCTTAGACATGAGAGGCACGCCTTTCTTTCAAGGCGAGCAGGTCCTTAAAGTATTGCTCCAACACGCTTCGCTGCCCTTACCTTCATTCGTTTTCCCCGGACACTCCAGGCTCCCTCTACCTCCACTAAGCGAAGATGATGAATGCAATATCAATGCTGATGAATGCTAATGAATATCCCCCATCGATACTGCAGCTCCATGAAAAAAAAATAAGCGAGTATGGACGATTTGGGCAGAGTTAGATGAGGAGCGAGCATAACACTAACTGATAAAAATATGAAACCACAGATCACGCAAAATGAAAGGAACGAAGAGTTCAGCGGAATGCAGGTGTGCCAGGCTTCATATCCTCCGACGTGCCCTTGCAGCGCACACGCAATACAAATCCTTCTTACGGCTGAGATTTCTATCTCGATTTTTCTTCAAAATTTTCATTCTCACTCGGTACGTATCCTGTGTTGATGATAATTAGGAGGTGGCTCACGTGGTTACGAAGGCACGGGTATAGCGTGCTCCGCCCGCTCGTGGCAGTGGCTCGTGTTCTGCACCAGGAATCGGGCGACTGGCTGTGTGACTCGTTTACTCCGTCGCTTTGCGCGACAATATCCGTGGCTTCGATTCACCTCATCCCGTCGCGACTACAAATGGGCGGTTTCCTTACCCCAAGGAGCGTCATGTAAGTGCATGCTGAGAGTCGCGTCACCAGGCGATAACATATTGGGCTGGCAAGGAAGCCCGCTGTTCTTGCTCGCCACAAGGCCACTAAGCTCCTTATTCTGTTGCGTTCGCGGATATCCCTCACGGAAAGGGGTGAAAACATGGTCATCGGTTCCAGAAGAGGACGACACGAACGTGTGTGCCTCATCGTCACTCTGCGTCTCATTCTTGTCACTCAAAACCAGCATGATCTCACTGTCGGGGAAGATGGCGAGGCTTGTACTTGGAGGTAAATCGGGGCAGTCATTTGAAGCTTGGGTGAGGTCCCCTGCGTCCATTGTACACCGTGTTAAGTTCGGGATTCTCATTTAATTAATGAAAGGCGCAGGTGGTTCATGTATCGGCATTGCCTTCGCTTGTAGTTGTCATGCCGCGTTCCTTTCATGCTACCGCAGGGACGTGAAGTTGCGGGCCCCTGAGTGCATGCTTTGGGTTCGTTTTGTGTGGCGAAAGAGGGGGGGTGCTTAGCCCGAGTACCGTTGTTGTATTTGTATGCGGTTAGCTCGACTGGGAGGTCTCAGTGAATGGCGGATGGGTGCGCAGCAGTGAAAACAGTTTCAGCGCGGGGTTAATGCGCCGAACAGTTAACAGTTAACGCGCACGCCGCTGTTAGGGCTTCCTGACATTGAGGGGTGGCTGGGTCGTCGTCAAGGTTGACGAGCTGACGGGAAGGGAAAGGATGCCGTCTTTTGGGTCGAAAAGGCGAGCGGCGTAGGCTTTGAGGTTTTGCGAAGCAGGCGTAGATGCTTTTCGTTTATGGGTCATCGGCGTCAAGAATGCTCGCCTGGTTTCAGAGCAGATCTCACCGCGGGTCAGGCGGCGGGCAGCGGCGTCCGTCCGTCTGGGGAAGAGATTATTCACGACACCCTAACTGTGCCGGCGAGCACGCGCGGACAAATACGGGGAGGCAAGGCGAGGACACTAAGGTGTTAGCCATGCGAAGACTGCTTTAAGCGTTCGGCTTTGGCTTTGAGCAGGTGCCGCCCGCTTAATGTAAAGGTGTGACCACTGCACGTGGTTAGGGACTTTTGGTAGCAGATGTCTTGTGTTTGCTTGTCGGTTGCATTAACCTACGCGGGGAACGTACTAGGAGTTGCATGAGAGAGAGTGTTGGGTCATGTGACCGCAGGTGGTGACATGTGTATTATATGTTGGTTCTTGTGGCAAATCTGTGCTGAATAAGAATCATGTTGAAAAGGGTTTTCGCTCTTTTCTGAACGCCGCGTTTAGAGGCGTGGTTTTTGGGATCGAAATCAGAGTGTCAGGTTCTGTCTGGGGTCGGTCGGTCAGTCTAGTGGATCTAGTTCAGAATAGGTCTTGGCCGTACAGGATGCTGTGGGTGGAGTGACAATGTAACCGCCATTCCATCAAGATGTAAATACTTGGCGTAATGTAAATAGTGTAAATAAACCTAATATCCAGCAAGAAAGGCAGTGTTTATCCCTCACCTGCTTCAAGCATCGGAAGTCGGTCATCCGAACGAGTCGAGATCGTCCTCTCAACTCGAGCATCAAATGAACCTCATTATTTCGTCTTCATCAATGACCAAGAAGATGGATAGGCGATATTTAACTCACGGTCTTGTTACAGGGGACTCAACGTGACTGGCGTCGACAGCCGAGTCACCTTGTGCCATCCAAATGGACGCGCTTATGTTGGCGGCATGGTCGTCGCGCAGGGTATGCGCGAGCTGTTGGCGTGTCTCAGTTTGAACTTCACAAAGAGAGCCGGAGTGGTTTTTTTGAGGCACGATGAAAACGGCGTGGCGTCCTGATTGTCACTCCTCTAGCTGTTTCGGGCGTAGTCACCGGCGGCTGAATTCATAGCAGCTTTGCCAACTGGGTGGAGCAGCACACAAATTTGACGCGAGCGCATTTTGCCGCCGAAGTGCTGGGATACGGAAACGTCTTCCTTCAACTTGTCCATGGCCATGGTTCCTTTATTGCAGCGTCGAGGGCGCGCATCTCGGTCGGCGTGTCGTTGAAGTGGTAAATACGGGCGGTTCTGGAAAAGGGCCCGGAGAAGGGCTTCGATTTCCACAATCAGCCCTGTGATTTTCTCTCGCAGGAGCCTGCGGCGTAGCTTCAGGCATTTCAATGGAAGGGGTGGTGTTGCAAAGCAAGGGTCGGCTGGGGCACGAGTCAATATTGACAGCGGTCGAGGGTAAGGCCTCCTGGAACAAGTAGCGCGAACGTTCAAGGCCTCGTGAGCCTCGCAGCGGCTGCGCCCTCAAAGTCAGGTTCACTCGTGCCTGTCGCGGATAGCGGATAGCGGCTGAGAAAAGGAGCCACACTGCCAGTAGCCCGATTCCTGGGACAGAACACGGGCCACTGCCACGAGCACAAGGAGGGAGCTGTACCCGTGCCCCAGTGCCCATGCGAGCAGCCTCTTTATTAGCATGAACATCTCTTGCGAGGTAAGCAAATATATAGCGAATACGTACAACAAAAGGTTCAATGGGGGGGGGGGGGGTTGACAGAGAAACAAGAAAATAGAGTGGATCAATAGAGGCAATGGGTGTAATTCTGGGAGGCGTGGCTGAGTGCCTATGATGCTTCCTTTTTAGGGTATTCATACCTAGTGCCTACATCGATAGTGCTTACTACAAAGAAAAAACGCAAACGGACGGGGATTTAGGGAGTCAAGGTGGAACGTTTTATGGGGCCAAGCACCTTGCGTTTTGGCGCTATTGGCCTCTCCTTTCATCGTCGTCGTAATAGTCGCCTTGTAGTCACGGTACTAAACACCGGGAAACTCGGTTAGGCCTAGCACTACAGAGCTTCGGGCTCCAAAGAGCAGAGACGTGTACACGAAAGCTGTATACCCCCTCCCCCACAATAGCTTCATCTTTGTTGGCAAAAACGACAAGGCGCCAAGAAAACAATGCTTCGCCCCGGCCCAGGTTTCACGTTAGGGGAGATGGCTGGGGATTTTTCCTGACTACATCGCCTATGTGATGAGCGTTTGCGTTGAAAGCGGTGTGAATGCTACTGTAACGAGGCAATGTTTCGAATGAACCAAAGTTGCATTTTATCTGCATAGTACCATTAAAATACACCTGTACAACTACTTCCCGACCGCTCTTTTCACACCCAACACGGCGCTACACTTTCAAGCGAGCATTTTGCATCGTATACAAACGTCACACCGAAGGATCAAAGATTGAAGTGCAAAAGCTGAAAAGTTTTTTTTTGCGGACACTTTCTATAGAGGACAAAACAGAAAACAAAACACAGTCAAACAATTCGCACTTGCTTAGCAAAAAGAGAAAGCAGTCATAGAAAAATTATCACAGCAATGTATTTTTATGCAATTTTTTATTCACAAACAAAAACTATTTACTGACTGATTACGTAAAAGACACCTGATTTACTGGATAGCGACAAGGTGGGGAATTTTTCCAATTACTTTAGATTTTACACAGAACACAGCTCAGCATGTGAAGCAGCGAGTTAAATACCTAACATTTGTGCCTTTCCTGAAAATTCTCCTGAGCAATACCATAGCAACCAACCCTGCACTTTGTTAGCACACATGTTGTCATAAAAACATCCATTTAATAGATGCTATGCTCAGAGCATCTCTTGTCGGCGGCCCTGCCCTTCCTGCGTGCGTGTCCGTCCTGCCTGCGTGTCCTTCCTGCGTTGAGAATATGCATTTCACAATGCATATTCTCAAAGGCAGCATACATACAGTTTTAGACGCATAATGTATTGCTGTTTGAGAATACGGCCGAACTACGGTACACAAAAGCTAACGTTTATGATCGCTCAACTATTGGATGCTCATTCAGCCATTACAACCACGGTGAAAAAAAGCCGCTCAGTAATTTCGTTTAAAAAGAAAATACACACACATATCCTAACACTTCAAAAATAATTTTTTTTCTTTTCTTCGGTTATTTTTCTTGTTTTTTTTTTCTTTTTTGTCAATTTCATTTTAGTTCGCGGCACTCAGGCTGCCTTTAAAAATAGACGTGTATGAATGTGTCCCTTTAAGTAAGTAGTGCAATCAGATGATTTTAAACATGGTGGACTTTAAAAATTGACGTGTATGGATGTGTCCCTTTAGTAAGTAGTGAAGCAGATGATTTTAACTTTTCTTTACGTTTCAATCATGCTCCTTGTGCGCTTTATTGACTGGGACAGGTTGCGGCACTCTGTCAGGCATTAAATTGTTTTTTTTGCCAACCTTGCCCATTTCTAGTGTGACAAATGTACTGTTACCTGTACTGTGTAACTATTGATTGAAATTACGCCGATGTGTATTGCGGTTATTTCTACAGAAAATGAAAAGCGTAAAATCACGAAAGAGCAGCTCAGGTTTCGTGTGAAAAGATTCTCACACACAGAAGGTCGTAAAGCGGGTGGTAGACAAATCGTAAAAATGAGACGGGAAAGCGAAGTTTAAGTCGGAGACCATCAAGCGAAAAAAGTAAGAAACAGTTTCAGCAGAAACACTGCCCACAGAGGTCTCTACAGGACGCTAAAAACACAAGTTCTATATTGAAGTCGGAATGTCGAAATTGCCGATAGAAGCCCCCGCATACAAAGACTTTACACAGACCCTTTGACAAGAAAGCGCTATAAGCCCTAACTATTTAGTATTTCTCACCGGACATGTGCCATTTCAGTAACACGTCATTTAGTTAAAGGGACACTGAAGTGATATGTAAACATTGCGGGATTACTAGCGCAAATTGTAGTCCGGAGTCCCCAGGCCATGTTTCGACCACTCTAGGCGCGTTTAAGTGATTTTATTTAGTAGAAAAACTAATTCGAAAATGCTGTCCTCCTCTCTTTACGCTCGCCCATTTTCTGTGGCGTTTTCGCGTGACATCAGGAGGGGATGAGCTGGCAATTGGCTGCGCTACTGCACGGCTCCCCGGCCTTCAGACAGAGTCAGTCGGCCCAGCGTTTCGTCCGCCGGCCGCCGGCGGGTCGTCGCAATCAAGGAGGTTAAAAAATAGCTTGGTCGCAATTCGTTCGCTTAGTTGAAACGAAGCCAGGACACGTTTGTGAATGGAAGAATGTGCCTTTCTTTACTTGGTTTGTTTGTACACTGTATCTAGCTCCAAGTCAAAGGGCGCTTCACACAAGCGCACATGCGACGCTTCGCTGACTGGTACGCCAGTAGGAAAATATAAGGCCTCTTGAAGGCGGGAGAAGAGTCAGCGAAGTCAATATAGGTACTAAGGAAATAAAATCAACTGATATTTTTACCGTACAGCGTAAAACTAGGGTGCGGGAAGCACTTTTTTGCGCTGGGCGAACAAGCACAGCGGCCAGCAGCACGACTACGCATCTGCGAACGCTTTTCCGTCTAAGAAATGCAATTGCTAGACGTGAGCTACTGTGGAAACTCGGGCGACGCTTACTGCACGAGCGTAGTACAACAAATAGTCACCTAAGCTGCTTGAAATGTCAAAACTAAGTAAAAGTGTAAACCGGTTGTACAATATATACCCTATATTAGTAATGCTTTCGCATCCCGCTCCGTGGCTCAGTGGTCTGGGGCGCTGGGTATGTCACCGCAAGTGTTTTGCAAGTCACAAGTTCGAATCCCCGCGGGTACGTGCTTTTTTTTTTGTAAGTTAACTTTTTTGTTTTCCGCCGATGTTTTCTATATTGAGTTCACCTTTTTTTGGGCTGCAACGTTCATGGCTACACGAACTAGTTCACAAAACGCGCGCAGGCTGGCACTGGCGCGCTAGCGAGTTCTCGTTGGCGTGCTGTTGCCATAAGCACCGACGGCTTGCAGGCAGTGGGCACAGGCCAGAATGAACAGACCCTTGTCCTGGTGCGAACACGCTTTTTACGATACAGGCATGAGGGAGGCAAGCTCCAAATATGGGGAAAAAGCGCATGACATTTGGGCGTCTGCAGGTACGCGGGGTGCGTTCATGCACTGCGTAAGTCTCGGCTGTGAATGCTACGACTACAAGCCGTCCTGGGAGGCTTATCTTGTGCATTTTACAGCCGACAACATGGCAGAAGCGCGGTACGATGATTACTGAGATATTGAGAATGCCCATCCAAAACGCCATTGGTTATGTTTTACAGAACCGAAACCGAAACGAAACTTGTTTGATTGCTAACCTTGGGCATCGTCCAATCACGGCGCCCCTCCTCCCAACGTCACAGCCTTAGTTGGTGCGGCCGCCGCAAACCGCGCATGGTAGTTTTTCTTCTTTCGCGCTTTGTAAAATAATTACCGATTTGTCAACCGGATAAACGATGAAAAGTGTGCTAATTTGAGCCAGCCTACGCAGTGCAAGCAAAAACGGGAGCTTGACAAATTCACTTCAGTGTCCCTTTAAGGCTGAGATGTGCCCTACAGAAAAAGCGTCGTTTTCACGACGTCAATGCGAATGGTATGGATGGTATTGGAATAACAAAACCTGGTTTTTCTGCGTCGGCATGTGAGCAGAGTTCCCACACGTGCACGCGGAGGTACTGCGTCTGCGATGTTGTGAGTATTTTTCCGGTTTAAGTGCGAGCACTTTTCAGGTAACACAATTCGTGAAGCTGTGGCGCTAAAACCGCTATTTCACTCAAGCAAACTAAAATGGAGTAAACCTATTTAAACAAAAAACGTTCCCAATGAATGCTGAAGCTGTCGAAAGTGGAGACGCGGGGCAGTGCCAGGCGCATTTATTGCAGGAACAAATTTCGCATCCTCCTCTTTCTTGCTACTGCGTCTATCTTTAGGTTACATTCCGTATTGCGCAATTGTATTTGCGCAAGGGGCAAATAAGCGCTATGACAGTTGCTGATGTGAACAGCGCATCGCTATCGCGCAAGTGCCTTCAAATGCCACCAAGTTTAATTTACGTAATGTAAAACAGGCCTTTACAGTGGTTTGAACATTTTCACACGGCCATTCACGCCGTATGTCGCCTTCATCACTTACAAGATGAAGGCACAGCAGCATCACCAAAAAAGTCGAATTCCGGTTCGACTAAATAACTATCCTATCCGGTCCGACAATCGGTTCGCAAGATTCAAATGGTTCGCAAACGGTTCGGGGAGATTAGCGAAGTGGGAAAAGATGTTCTGCATTTTAAGGCGACCACAAAAATGAAATACAGATCGGGTGCATTCAAAATACCCCCTTTCCCGAATACAAATTGTGTAATTTTAAAGACAGCAGTAAGCAATTAATGCCATTAGGTAAGCAAAGCAGATGAAGTAGGGAATATTTATCAGTACCACAGTTTAGAAAAGGCATGCACAGAACATCTCCACTTCCGCATGGCTGAGAAACAAAACTACACAAATGAAAAGTATTAAAACAAACACAAAAGGCGACCGAAGAGTTCGGCGGTGTTTCCCCGAGGAGGGTACGACGACATTACTCGAGCGACAGGGGCAGGGTGTTCCTAAAAGGCAAAAGGAGGGCTGGAAAAAACAGGGATAACCCCGGTACGAAGACAAACAGAAAAAAATCAGGGAAATAGGAAATTGACTCAGTTGACTCCCCTGGCTTCCAATCTTTGAAATGCAGGAACGACTTTCGAGAATGAAAGGCGACGAACGCCTAGGAATGGTGAAAGCAATTTGTTGTCGAAGTGTTACCCGCACAGTTTGTTCTTTAATGCTTTCAGGCTCGCCCTATTTTAAGTCAATCGTCTGGCTAGAGGAACGTGTGGTGACAAACAGATAAGAGTGGAGATCTGGAATATATTCCTTTAGATTGCAGAGAATCGTTTTGGTTCCTTTGTCTTTTTTACCGTCGGTGGGGTAATATTCAGCGATTTCACGTCAGTGAAAGCATCCCTGAGTTGTTAGAAAGCGGTGAATAAAACGAATAGAACGGTAAATAGCTAGCTATCAGGAAACAGCATTCCTTGTATATGGGATTTCATTTATTGGACTCCTTTCTTGGGCGACTCAAACCCGAACAGCTTGGTCCGTCCGTCTGTCTGTCTCTCGATTCAGCTACAAGGCCAAAGGTTGCACAAACAAGAAAACAAGAAGTTTGTAAGGCAGAACATTTCCAAAAGGTATACCTCGTAACAATCCCCGTACTTGCCGACTTTAAGCAAACATACAAGATAAGGCATGTTTGAAGGAAAACATAATGACTGGTAGTTGCAGTGTTTGTTTAATTGAAAATAGATTGTTGCTTGGTCTTTGCCGTAGTAAATAAAAATACGCCTTGAGATCAATGTCTTGACCAGAAAAACAAAAAGGACTGAAGGCCTACCCTAGACACCGTGGCGACATTCCAAATAGACCAGTAACAAAAGGTTACAAGACATGGCGTGCGAGTAGTAAAAGGCGGCAAAATTCAGTTGATTTCGGCGATACCTGTTTATCCCTGGAGCAGCGCGATTAGAGAAGAGCGCCAGAGGTGGGGCGGCAGGGGCGGCAAATGCCTATCGTGTCTCGGCGCCATTTTGTGCGAAGTGAGCAGTTACGGGGCCAAATTTTTATTATCTTGACACCGTTCGTTTAGAATAAAGTACATAAAACAGGCGCAACGCTCTGGCGTACGTGTGATCATTCTCCTGCTGTGTCGTTTTCCTAACCAGCCTTTATTATAAAAAGAGAATAAATGAGTTTGTGGAACCACCGAAACAACACATCATACCATAGACGCATTTTAGAGCAGTAGCTTATCATTCCACGAAGCCTTCCGTACAGGCGAAAGAGAGGAAACCAGCGGCGCACCTTTTTTGCTTTCGCAAGGAACGCCAATATTCGCAACGAACCCGCGTCATTACTCTTGTCATGTGCCGTTTTAACCGGACAACAGATTGAGCCTAACTGCCTATAATCGCATTATAGCACAGACACAAAAACATATGCAGAATATATGTAAAATGATTGTATTTAAACAGAATTTGGGTTCTGACAATTCCTCCCCTTTTCCTCCCACGTATACCCAGATCAGGATTACCTAATTCTTACAAGCATTAAGTCAAGTCAAGCACGGAAAGTGAGAGAGAGAGAGAGAGAGAGAGAGAGAGAGAGAGAGAGTGAGAGAGAGAGAGAGAGAAAGAGAGAGCTAACGTGCGCGTTACAGTGAGTGAGTGAGGGAGGTAGAGCGGAAGCAAGCTTAGCGAGCGCGCTAGCGACCACGGGAGCTCATTGGTGAACACCAGCTGTTATGACATATACGGAAATTGTGACGAGAGGCCAGCAAGAATAAATCGAGACGAGACAACGACGAGGTTAATAAGCACAGACTGTTCCGTATTGAAAAACACCCTCACGTTGGTCACGGGAACAGGAGCAATTAGAAAGCTCTTGTCGTCTCTTGTGCCTCAAGTCCACACTTGCGTTTACCGCCCCAACTCTACCCCCGGGTTACAGGTGCGCGACGGGCCGGAGGAGAATGAGACCAAACGATTTTTCATGAGCCGAGTCACTAAACCTCCGCAGGGACATTTTTTTTCGACTATCAGTAATACAGCCACTATGGCGAAGTGATTATACAAGCGGTGCTGCCGCATTCCCAGATCTGAAACTTCGTCATGGTCGCTGTTACTTTCGAGGGGGCAGTTGTCAGGCCCTTAGCCAATGCCTAGAAGATCTTGATGCTGCCGCTCTCCCCACTCTTTACCCAGGCACGTGTTGGCGTTTATTCAGGCTTACCAGCTGCAGTAGCAGCCCGTGTAGCAGCTGTACAGCTCTGCCAAGGTTGAAGCCGCAATTCGCCAATAGAGGCCGCCTCGCTAGGCCAATCTCAAGTGCCGTCACAGCTTAGTGTTCATCCTGACGAGAATAAGGATTAAGTGTCTCCTAACCTCCTCCGTCTGGTACTCCGAAAGAGACTGTCGCGGCAGCTGTCCGTCTGATTCTGCTATATACCTCGGCCACCCCTCCCAGACTGGAACTAATTGGAGCAGCCGCGACAAATCCGCAATGCTGTGTACTTGCCAAGTGAAACGGTAACAGGAAATTGCAGAACAGAGAGGATCGAGGCTATGTAGAGGGACTGCAAGTAGATGAATGGGTGAAGGGCTCGCTTTTACGACAGCACATAAAAAAAAATCAGCGCTTAACAATTGGTATCGGCTAAACGCGACCTGAAAGCCAACACAAAAACAGAAGACTTCTGCTCTTGCTGTTGAAAGCAGAGCAAACGGTGAAACAAGCATTAAGAAACTCCGCGAGCTGACTGCCAACAGATGGCGTGCCAGCCCTGCCAAAGCGGGCAAATTGAATTCAAGAGAAGGAACTTCGGTTGCATTGCAAATGGGAGCTGCGAGTGGGAAGGCGGAGAGCGCAAGGGGCGGAGGAGGCATTTGGGTGAGGGAGGCACGCGGCAGCGGCAGTCCGAAACTGTCTCGTCTTTAGTTGAGCAGCTAAGCAAGATGATACTCAGAAATTTTTTCTTTCGCGGAGCGGGGGGGGGGGGGGGTGTTCGTGCAAACAATATATCTCGGACCAGCGCCATTTTATACGAGGCTCTAGCGGCTACCGCCATTACATCTCTCACGTGCTCATACGAAGAGGTGTCTTTTCTTTGCACACGCGCTCATAGAGCACACTTTATAAGGCTTTCTGTCCCGGAATTCCGTAAAGGGTTGCTTTTTTGTGTTTCATTTCACTGCGCCTTACAATGGCATCAATGTGCCGACGACGCATATTGTCTGAACGGATATTGTAAGGATCGCTGTAAAAGAATATACGGCACCAGAGCTTACAAGGTTGGTCAACGTTCGGGCAAACAAGACAATAATACTCAGCCGGGCCACCAGCCACATATTCTTGCTAGTAGCAGGCGTCCGCTGGTGACAACGTTGAGTGAACAATGTATGACCCTGTAAAGGGCTAGGTTACGAAAATATAAATTGACGCCATAAAAAAACATGAACGGAAACAAGGGAATTCCAGACAACTTAACTTCTTCCAGGCATCTTCGTAGTAAAGGTGGCCAACATTGTAAAAAAGATCATGAGAGATATTAAAAAAATATATGAAATGAAAGAAAGGAAAAGAATATAAAATGAAAGGAAAACCTTCCAAAGGAGAAGGATAAAACGGAAGCAAGCGACGAAGCAAGAACGTAAGGAAGCCAAAGTAGAAATAAGAGGACATGAGACGAAAGGTAGAAAAAAATAAACAAATGGAAGAAAGAAAAATCGAAAGAGGGAAGGAAGGAAAGAGAAAGAACGGAAGAAAGAAAGAAAAAAAAGAAAGAAAGAAAGGAACAAAACAAAGAAAGAAAGAAAGAAAGACAGAAAGAAAGAAAGAACGCACAGAGGAAAGAAAGAAGTACCGCAAATATAAACCTCAACCAAAACCTGAAAACTTACCAGTTCTTCACGAAGGTATAAAAGTCACAAAACATCCGATTTGAGTTATTTAGAAACCTGCGGATAGCTTGAAGGACACCATGCTAATACAACCAACGTTAAAACGTTGAATACAACAATATTTTCGCCGGGCACTACTGTGATAGGGGCTCTCATCCGAACGAGATCGTACGCGTGGTGGCAGGCGATAAGGAATAATAACAATATTTCCGGCTTCTTAAATTCCCAAACTCCACCCCAAAGCGTAAGTATGCGAACCTCACTGATCTGTGTTCTCACAAGAACCTCATACGTCTGCTTCCCGTCTCCTCTTTTTCTGCTCCTCCGTGAGCTTTTGATATGTCGATCACTTTCGCCGACATTTTCCGACGGTGTCGTTATACCTCCGGTAATTATATTCGCGGCTTTTCTTACGCGGGCCGTGCTGTGGGTTCCTGTAAAACCTAAAGGAATCGATACCCGAGGGAATACACCACAGTCTTCTTTGTCAACAGGAGGCCGTTATTCGGAAACGGCCCAGTGCTTTCCTTCTCGGCGGGACATATTCCAAGCCGTATTCCTAATGGAGCGTCGCCCTTCCCCATTTCCCACTGGTAGGGTTGCAGCAAAGGAATCGACTGGAAGTGGGAAAAAAGGGAAGCAAGACCAATATTAGGAATACACGGGACATCGTCGAAAGGTTTTTACGGGCCCTTTGTATTCCTATACATGCCTGAAGACTAGCCATAATTTTTACTCCCACTTTTATTTTACTTTCGTTTCGAGGCGACACCGTCTAAGGAAAGTGCAGTTGACCTCAGCGACGACGACGACTAACGGCAGAGCTGCTTTTGCAGGCCGTCAAACATACCGTGATGAGACCGAGGGCTCCTTTCTTCTATAGATGGCGTGGCACTCCGGTTTTTCTCTCTCCCTGTTTCAGTTTGCGTATATTATACATAAGTGTGTGTATGTGTGTGTGTGCGGGTATGTGTTAGTATGTGTGCGCGCACGCTCAAGTGCATGTGCCAGTGCGAACCAGTGTCATTAGAAATTTTTATTCCATCAGCTGGGCAAGTCCTATTATACCGCCTTCAGCTACCGACTTCGTCCACGTCGGCTGAGCTTCATGGGATAAAAGAAGCCATCCGATACATTCTTCGCCAGCCGTCGACACAGCGGACCAGTTTTTGCGATTTAAAGACCCTACAACGCGCTAGCTGCTTCAGCCTTCATGAACATACCCAGTAAGAAGTGAAGTATCTCCACCATCTCGCTTTCGTCTCTGGACATCGTGTGACACTACAGTGGTTCCCAGGCCACAGTGGCATATTGGGTAACCAGAAAGCGGATGAGGCTGCCCGCAGGGGCCTAGAATTTAGAACGCCAAGAAGGATTTTTTTCACGAAAAAATTATGCCTCAGCAATGACTAAGGCAGTAGTTTTGGCTGAAAGAAACCGATTATGGTCCCTTCCGAAATTTCATCAGGCCTTTCCATATTGCATAGACCCGTACATGAGAATGAGGCTGCCGGAACGACTACCTCGCTGACTGGAGACACTATACCATCGACTGCGCCTCAATGCAGCGTTTATAAATTCGTTTCCTTCATCGTATAGGCAAGACATCCAACCCATACTGGTGACAACTGAGGCTCACCCGAAACCGTCCGAACATATACTACTGGAGTGCTCTGCTTATGATGAATCGAGGGCCCGTTTACAGCAAAGAAATAAATGTCGCCAACCTGGACCAATTACACTAAGCATGATGCTTGGACCATTCCACTCACCATCCTCCCAGCGCAAAGCCCTGTCTGCATTATTTGAATACCTCGAGGACATTGGCGTCGCTACAACACTGCAGCCTTTTCCCTAGCGTGTACAGTCAGGTTTCTACTCGGCGCACTTAAACAGGACTCTATTAATTTTTAATTTTTATTATTATTTTTTATTCTTATCTTTTGTCTCCTACTCTTCTTCTTCCACCTACTTCCTTTGTTTCTTTCTTCCCCTTCCCCGCAGAGTAGCATGTCGGCGAATCATGCTGGCAAACCTCTCTGCTTTCTCTGTAATAAAAAGTCTCTCTCTCTCTCTCACCAGTGTGAGTGTGATTACGTGTTTATGTGCGCTCGAGGAGTGTGAATAGCTGTGAGCGCCTGCGTGTCTCTATTGTGGGAATCGTGAAGCACCGCGACCCGAGATCCCGAGACGGCGCGCGCTTCGGGACAGACGTGTTCGCTGAAACCGGTCCGGCGCCTCCGCTGGTTCGTCGGCGTCCCCCGAGAGATGGCACCACCGATCTGTACGGGCATAGGCGCGCGGCGGGGGCGGCGCGAATGTGTGCGCGCGGTGGTCGGGAGTCTCGTCGGAGACCCGGTCGGGGCTGGTTCGGCGGAACATCGCGGCGGTGGCGGATACATGTATCTCAGGTGTTAACTTTTTCGTGCGCCGTAAGTGCCGGCCTCCTGTTCGCGATCACGACCCATACGGCTTGATTCGTGAACGCCGTCTAGCCTTGTGCTCGGATGCATTTGGGATTCCCCAAATAAACGGCTGTGCCTCGGCACTACTGTCTACTGTATTCTCGTATCGGCGAACCTCGCTGGGCTGCCGTAGGCATAGGAGCCCGCGTGGTTGACCCGCCGGGAGCTAGCGTCGTGGCCTACACCAGAGTGCTGGCAAGGCCCCCGAGGAACCCCTCAAATGCCACACTATGTGATCGTGAGTTTGAGTGTGAGTGTACGTAAATGCGAATTGTGTGTGTGTGTGTGTGTTTGTGTGAGACAACTTTTATGCGCGTGATTTAAATTCTTGTTATCCTCATTGTTTATAAACATTTGGCGTGCAGCAGCTTCATTTAGACGTCTCCATTTTTTTCCAATAGCTGCGTTGTGTCTGCATAGATGGCTCCCGTTGATGTGACAAGAAAATTGTTCTCTTGTACAGACGCACACCCAGTCATTTTAAGAAAGTTCTGCCTCGGCTGGTCGCTGTGTGACAACAGAATTCTACTTCTGGCGAGCAAAGTTTAAGTAAGACGAAAAAAAATGGTATCTATTAAACGATATGCGCTCAGCAGTGGAATTAAAAACAGCGTGAGGCGCCGTAACGTCGTTACCGTGTGCTTTTTGAAAACCATGCACTTCTTGGACTTCAAATTGAATTTTGACATACATATTTACTTTTTTCTCTTTCTTGTTTAACTTTGTTATAAATTTACGACGTAGGCCGAGCCCAAAGTAGCCGTAACTGAATTCATGGACAATTTTAACTTTCGCATATATCATAAATACGGCGCCACAACTTCTAGCTTAGTAACACGAAATCAGGCGGCCACCTTTGTCTCGAAAAAAAAATAGCAAATGCGAAAAATTGAAATAAATGGGCTGAATTAGCGCCAAATCAGGAAGCTAAAGCAATACCTGGAGACTGACTAACCGCCCCGCGATTTTCTTTCACGTACCTCAGCATTCAGCAGATTGAGGTCACTTTGTAGAATAGTTTCATTTTTAAGCGTTATTTTCCCACCGAAGTACTTCAATTTTCTTTTTCTGTGGCACCCCAAACCTGCTCCGTGTGCGACACCGCCTTCTCTTCCATCAGTGCTTGGATGGATTGATTGATTGTGGGGGTTTAACGCGCCGACGCAACGCAGGCGATGAGGCGCGCCGTAGTGGAGGGCTCCGGATTAATTTTGACCACCTGGGGATCTTTAACGTGCGCCGAAATCTCGTACACACGGGCGTTTTTGCTTTTCGCCTCCATCATGAAAAGCGGCCGCCCAATCAGTGCTTGGGCCATTGGACAAATAACGTGTCGCGACACCTTCTGATGCACCATTTCTCTCATCTTTACGATGTGTTTTACCTGTTCTACGATTTTGTTTTTCGGCGCTATACGGTTTCGGCACTCTAAATCGCTCGCCATTTTATCGGGTCGAAGTTTGCGAAGTGCCTCAGATTACCTACAAAAGAGCCGTAATTTGCTATACTATTGACGATCCTCCAGATTATTTCGTCTTTCTGTTTGTTGCTGCAAGAAAGGCGAAGAACGAGGAATCCGTCAAAACCGCTACCTATCCCTTTGCTGTTTTATTTGCGACATGAAGATTTCTATAATCCAGGGTAGCAAAGGACACCGTCACCCAATATTGTACAATGAAAAATTGTACCATGTCATGTGCCAGATATGTTACCATGAGTGAAATTTTTTCACCCAACTCACATGAGCAAATTGTGTCTGTCGGTAGGCGCGGAGCAATTATGACAAAAAAACTAAGGAAATCATCCTCGCAGAATTTTCTCACTGGGGACACCCCTATGGATAACTTGTACGGGATGTGGGCCATTCATCGTCGTAATCGAGAGCGGTCGCGGCACATAAATCTCGAGAAACGCAGCCCACTCGATTACGCAATACTGCGGCCGACTGATCTGCTATTGGCTGCTCAGAAATCAAAGCTTCTTACATAAGTAAAAGTGGGTAAAAGATGGTTAAAGCGGGTGGACCTCGGGGGCAAATAGTGAGGGACCCAGTTTCGATGCTAACCATGGGAAGCCTTTTTTTTGTTGTTGTTGTGGTTTCCATTACGCGAAAGCCCCCAAAACCCTATTTCTGAACATTACGAATATTTTAAGAATCCACATGCAATTGCCTATGTTTTTTATGTAAAAAAAATCAGAATAACAAATTTCAATATATCGCATATTTGAGAACAAAGCAAGTAATTTATTTTCCCCTCATATTAGAGGAACATATGTATTACGACTTCGGTTCAGAGTAACAGCGCCGCAACTCTCGCGCGCAACAGAAACCGCAGTTTCTCAGTGTATTCCCAGAGTGCAGTAGCTATAATGGTTACCATGCGCCGACAGCTAGCACCGCCAAAAAGTTGTGCTTTATTGTGCAGTAGCCCGGCAGGCCTAGCCGCGTTTGCCTTTTTCCTGTCTTGTTAGGTTGGGGGTTGGTGGTCTGTCCATTGTTGTTCACGCTAGTCACATGTGCGGGCAGGTATTTCTTTGTTCGGGTGATTTTTGCTGCGAAGTTCGGGTGAGATCCAAATGTCAATACAGCTAGTGACAAAGCAAAGAAGAAGCGAGACCAGTCATCATCTTAGGGTGACGATGTAGACGCGAAGGGTCACGACTATGGTTCATCGAAAACACAAAACGGTGAAAACGTGTCGAACCATCATGTTTCAGTGGACATGATCGAAGTCCGCCGCACTTTCATTTCTCGCTGCAGTGACGTACCTGATAAGGTATTGTGCAAGGTGGCATATGTAGAGGCACCCCTAATAAGTCTAGCGTGCTGCACGCGCCAGACGAAAATGACTGGTAGCTTTAAATAAAGCAGCTGTGAAGTGAGTGCAATATTCTTATTTGAGAGTATGGCTGTCTCCACACACGTCTATGGTTAACGTGCGTCATTTTCATTCGTGGGTTTTGGCACTGGCTATAACCGCCAGTTTTTCTTACAACGATATTTATACGAAAGTGTTTCATTCCCGGCTACAGAAATATTTCACTGATGCCATCTCCGCCACCGAAATGGCGACAGTACAACGAAGCAAGCTGCCTGTAAAGAGTGAACCCCTGAACCCAGGGTCGTCTTACGAGGAAGAAACCTTTATACTAAAGAGGACGTTATACTAGGGTTTGTTCGTTTTCGGGTTTTGTAGTTTAACACGAAAGTGTGTTATGCCGGGATTCACCAAGTTTTCACTCACGTCATATTCGTCACGGAAATGACGCCTGTACACCTTTGCCGAAGCGACCCGCCAGCAGAAGGTCGATCGTCAAGCAAGCCCACAAGACAGCCGTCGACCCACCAATCTTGCTTAGCTGCAAATTTCGCGGCGTATTTTTCCTTTCGGGCTTTACGATTCCTATGATAGACAGGAATCAACCAATGTTTTTCAAAATAAGGAACGATTATCGATGGTCCAGCAGAATTCGTTATATTGAGATTTGATTGTACTCCGAACACAATTGCATGGATAATCAGTGACAGGGACAATCAAGTCAGTTCACTCGTCTTGTGCTAACACCCTAACACCGTCTGGGTCACGTGTGTGAAGACGTGAATCCGGCGCATGACATGCCAAGCAAAGCGGAGTCGACGCCAGAGCAACGACGTGCTGCCAGTGCTGGTGCACACTTCGATGAGGCTGTTCCTTCCGCTGCGACATGGCCCGTCGTGTGATGAGCGGTAATCAGCGCTCAGGTGAGCACGCACTAAAGCGTTGCGGCGGAAGGTTTATTAAAGGAGCGGGGAAATTCTTCCGCGCGTTCCACCTGGGAAAAGGGGAGGGGATAACGGGAAAAAGAACACGCGCCTTTCCCACTGCCAAAGTGCCAGCAGCCATGCGAGATTAGGGGACACAGACACTCTTTTTCATTTTGCCCTTTTCCTGCACGTCCACTCAAATTTCTTCCGTTCTTTTAGTGCACCGCCATGTGCAGAACACCTGCATTTCCTTCTCTTTCCCTTTCCCTCGTGCCCCATGGGGCGAGGCGGCCGGCACAGTTATGAGTCTCATTCCTTGCCTGTTTAGTAAGGCCTGCTTTTTAAGCTTTCTATCCTAGGCCTCCGGGACGCTGTTAGCTTCACCGAACCTACACGCGATAGGGATAAGGGCAGCAAACTGAACAAGGTATATAAGGACAAAATGTACCCAACTACCCTATACGCATTTTTCACTTGCCCTGTACGCCTAGTAGCGAGCGACCAGGAGACACTTACATAGCGTTTGGCCACCGTGACGCGCAAAAACATCTGCGCAGGCGCTGAAAAATAAAAGCCAGAAGGAAAAAGTTAATAAGCAGGAAATTCAACGCGGGTTGAATGAGAAAAAAAATGCTTGTATATCCATCATTAGTACTTTCGCCTTCGACGCTCTGCGAAGGAATGAACACCGATCTTCGATGGGTGGCATTAGGGCTATGACGAAGACAAATTAATAAGGACTAATAAAATTAGGCAACAAAGGAAAGGGCATGTAGACCCCTTTCCAGAACACATGCACACACAACATACACTAGAGGCCACTTCCTACATGCCGGGAATTAGGTGTGCGCAAAGAAAAGAGCGACGAAAGAGTCCAAGGTCGTTAAACCACGCTTTGGGCGATGAGGCGTGCCACCGTGAAAAGGCTTCATCGCTCGGAGGAGCAGCAGGAGGAGGAATAAACTTTTATTAAGGCCGAATCCGACTCCGTGTGTGGAGGCAGACTAGTGGGAGAGAATCCTTAGTCCAGGAGTCCCTGGCTGGTAGTCCGGGCCCTTCTCACAGGTTAAGCTGGGAGCCTGGGTCCAGAGCTGGGACAGCTCCGCCGCCCACTATGAAGGGGAGAGGTGGGGATTGGGAGGGAGGTCGGGTGTGCGGGAGCATTCGTATACGATGTGATAAAGTGTACCCCTTTCGGGGTAAAACTTGAACTGTGGTGAGTGAGAGGTGTGGAATATCAAATGCTAAAGTGTATTGTGAGGGAAGGTCCGAATTTGAAGTTGACGGAGAGTGATTTCATCGGCTTTTGTTAGAGACGGGTGAGGTGGAGGGAAGGTGCGACGAAGAGATTGTAGTGTGCGAGAATGTCATTGTAGGCTGAGTAGGGGTGAGGCATCAAGGGTGGTAGAAGGGGTATGGTCGGGGGCAATGGCCCGGTGTACTAGGGAAAAAAATAAGGTTGTGCCGCGCGCACAGAGCATTGACATCCCGTTCCCCTCTTGTCCCGTTGAATTCGAAAAAAACGCGTACACTCTCAGTGACGATGCAGCCAAATTTAGGACAAATAGCCCAGCTAGCGTGCCCTTGGATTTCGCAAGTTAAATTAGGGGTATTAAAACATTCAATTATTTCTTTGTTTGTCTTAGGGCGCGTTGCGAATGTCGTTTATCGAGGGTTTTGTAACATTACGCAAAAATAAAAGAAATATATCCTATTCTCAAACAAGGCTAAAACGTTTTTATCATTACATTGCACGTAATGATAAACTACATATTACCCATATACACAAAAAGCCATTCTTTCCGAATCACCCAGACAATGCTTGATACATGATGGGATAACGAATCACATAAAGTTTAAGGTTATGCGATACACTTAGCACGCGAAAGAAACGGTGACTTATCGTTGCAATAGAACATTATGCCCTTGATTGGGGCATAACAAAATAAAAGGTCATTTTATACGAAATAATTGCAATTTGATAGTGCCTCCACTTCTTGTCCGATATCCAACGACGCTTCATTCCCTCAGCAGTTGATCCATTTAAATTACAATTTTCATTGTCTCACCAAATCGTCTGTTGGTAGATCTCCGATGACGCAAGATGGACAGCTCTTCAAGGGAACATTAGGACAGCGTTTATTTTGCAGTGGACTCTGGGACATCTTGTTTACCGTCATTCCCCTTAGATGGCGCCCACACAGTATGCAAGACTGCTGTTCACCTTCCCTTTGCTTCTGACAGTATTTGCACCTGGCTTGTTTTTTTGCGGTTGGAAGTAGATGTTTCGTGAAACATTTGGTATGCTCTACCATCGGGGTCACGTAAGACAATGTCGTTTATGCCAATCGACCAGTGTCGTGTGAGAACCCCGAAGCGTCGGACCGCTGAGCAGCTATAACCTGCACAGTGCGCGCAGTACCAACAGCAGTGCGCACTGAGGCTTTTATGGTTACGTGTATTTTGTAACTTCCTGTGTTTACACCGCCAGTTTTAATGCTACAAAATGAGTATGCATTCAATGTAATCGAAAACAGCCTGTTCTACAAGCGTGTAAGCCCTGCCTAACTTGAATTTGCTTTTGCCGGCCTAAGGTAGTCGGAAAGCTGGGCATAGGAAGTCATAGGCTCTGTGGCGGGAAAAGAGCTAGTGAGTCGCACGCCCGATCCCTGTTTTCCTAAATATATAGCTGCTTTGAGCGCGTTTCTGTTAAAAGTCAGTGCAGTATGGTTCTATTGATGCAACCTTTCGAATGGACCTCACGTGTACTGTCTTCATGACCCCGTTAATGTTGCGATGGCGGCTACCTTCGGTCCAATGTTATATTTCAAATACGCTTAAAGAGCCTCCAGTTCCTTTAAGCGCGTAAAAAGATGTGCACGGCGTAGAATTGTGCTGAGAATACTTGTAATTGTGGATCGTTTCTAAATATATGCGCGTACTCCGACACGCATTTTTAGCACAAAAGTCCAGAAATTAACGTGAGCATTGGGTTTTTGAGCCGACGTGTCAACATGCGGCAATCATGCCACAAAGGCAAGAGGGGAGGCTGAGGTTCCCCCTATTATATGCCTTGCATATCAGAGGCTATTGTGCAAAAATACCGCACCAGACCTACTGGTCTGCCTTGAGGCACGTTACTGCCTTCTTTGCTTATACTTTTGCGTTATACCTTCCACGTGCTCCATGCGTGCATGACGTGGAATGTAAACTAGACGATCACACTACAAGTGGTCTACACATTTCTCACAAAGAGGCTCGTGTCCAGCTACGGATACGGCGAATTTTTCACGAGTGTAAGATGAACACACCTCAAGACGTCGGTGGCCAGCAGTAAGCTGCGCGAGGCTGACTTCACCCGTCAATGTAATACTTGCCCTTGAACAGACTTTTTTTTATCTTGTGCCTGCGTCGCATGATTCTGCAGTGCCCTCATTGCGTAAGACGGCCACCCATTAGTGTTGGATTCGGTAGATCCTCAACGAGTGGCTCGGCCACTCATGTCCGTGCGCTGGCGTTAATATCTGACGCTGTCTAACGTCCCACTTCTGATAACGGTGTTGGAGAGGCAGTTCCATGAATTGGCGCAGACAGGGTGACTAAAGATGGGCCGTTGGAAGCGATGGTTTTTGGGAGCGACAGGCCACTCGAAGGGCCCATCAGGCTCTCAGGTAACACGACCGCCGTAATATTTCAGTCTGTGGAAACCAGAGTGAAACTGATTTCGTCCGCGTCGTATCAGGTATACAGTAGGATACAGCTAAAACGAGCGTGATGGCTTTGGTTTACAGCGTATATTTAACTTGAATTAACTGCATTTTCCTGTTTCTTTGTTTTTATGTGTTATAATGAACCTACTGCTTAGATGAGTTCATTTACAGCGACAGCACGAGGATAGAGATTGGGTTAGTATCACAGGAACGAGAGATTTGTTTGTTTCAGTTCCCACCTCAACGTCCTTTCGTTTAGCCACGCGAAACCTATATCGCACCATAACTTTGTGGAGTTTTCACCCCTTCAATACAATATTTTGAAGTGGTTAACGCACCTACCACGTTCCCTCTGCCTCAACTGATATCTGACTTTATGTACTTTATTAAATTAGCTGTTTGAGGCTGTCGATTACAGTTGTAACGAGCCCTGCAGGGGCTGCGACTGTTTCCCATTGGGGTGGCTGCACCCAGAGTTGAGAGCAAAAGAGACACAGGCACGAACGGGCATTCAGCCATTGCGGACATAATTTTTGTTTTGTGATGCATTGGGCTTACACTTGATGGCTTTAAAAAAACTATGATACTTCCCTGTACGGGAAGAATCATCATTTTGTTCACATTTGCTCACATTTTTGGAATAGTGTAAAGACGGCACTGTAAACCCTGACAGGCCATCCGGTAAACTAGTCAAGACGGATGTGCACGATTACACTGCACAGGACTTCTTCTATACGCTCGAAACATAAAGTGGCGTCATTGAGGTTGTTAAGAATGAAAAACTAACTCAGGCTGACATAAACTATATAATATTAGCTATTTTGTATTTTTCGTCTTCAGCCGCAACTTCACCCTTTCGTGCCTATCTGTAGCTAGATATGAGAAGAAGGGATTCCGAAGTAACCAATTCTATATCTTTCGAAATGTTTTGTCATTCCCATTTCATATTTTCCAATTTAAGAAACCGTGCTTTAAAATTGTTCTACGAGTAATGACTCTCCTGGCATCTTGGATGAATTCACATCTAATCTTTTTTTTATGTCAAAGTCCCAGAAGGAGAAAGAGGTTATAGAAAGAGACGGTAGCATGGGCCTTCTTCATAAGAACGCCAGCGAGGCGTTACATGTGCAGTATTGCTACCGCTATACATAAAGGTCCACGCTAAGCCCGGGTAAGCCCGTAATATAGTTCCAGGACCGCATAGACCTTTCTTCCATTACGGGTTTCTGCCCTTTCTCGGGTCAAATCTTAGCACACAGACACCTCACCTGCCAGAAATAAGCCTCGACAGCGAACGAAGAAAAATAACTAATTGTAAGTCACACCCCCGCGAGGGAAACAGCGGTGATATGCTACGGTTTTAATTAACTCCAGCGAAACACTTCTTCTTTGAAGACGGGAAAATATACAGGCAAAAAGGCCAGAAAGATGAACGTTGTGGGATTACTAGACTAGGAGTAAAAAAGATGTCGTGGCTTCATGTTCCAAAGCCTTATAAAATTTAACTAAATGACAACTCGTACCAGCGGTGGCATCAGGAAAGAAAGAGCGCCATAGTTTTGTCCTCTCGTGGTGTGTTTCGAAAGAGTTCACGGTCTATTGTGTCTGGGTATCTACATGCATAAATACATATATATATATATATACATATATATATATATATATATATATATATATAATATATATATATATATATATTACAACGTAGAAGTACGCTCTTCGGAGACTTTATTTCCAACCAGTCTTCCTCAGGAAGACCTGAGGAAGACCTGTCTCAGATCGAAACGTTGGAAATAAAGTCTCGAAGAGCGTACTTCACACTTTGTGCGTATTCCTGCAGCAACTAAGGACTCCACTTCACGACTATATATTATATATAATATATATATAAAACAGAAATAGAAAGTTGGCAGTCAAGAAAACCTCGGAAAGCAAAGCGGAGGATGTGGTAGGTCATTGAAGCAGATAAAGAATTTGGAAAAGAAAGAAAGATAGTGGAGAAAAAATTCCGGCAAGGTGGGATCCGAACCCACGATCTCCAGGATGCGATCCACGACCGGTATTCTGGGGGTGGTGTGTTCGGATCTCGCCTGGCGGGCATGTTTTCCCCACTTTCTTTCTGACTCAAAAAATTCTTCATCTGTTTCTATGACTCACCACAACCTCCCCTTTGCTTTCCGAGGTTTTGTTGACTGCCAACCCTTATTTTCTTATATATATATATATAAGAGAGAGAGAGAGAGAGAGAGCGAAGTCAAACTGAAAAACATAACAACATTTATTCTAACGTTTCGACCGGGGCCGGTCTTTTAAAGACCGGCCCCCGGTCGAAACGTCTAGAATAAATGTTGTTATGTTTTTCAGTTTGACTTCTCTATCGTACAGCTAACCTCATAGCCAGGAACCTTTTCTCTTAACATATAATATATATATATATATAGAGCCTCCAATTTCACCCCAGCTCGTTTGATATCGTATTCAGTCTTCATAACAACGACAACACAAGTAAATTTATATATATATATATATATATATATATATATATATATATATATATATATATATATATTATAGGGTAGTGACTTTGAAGATGGTAGTAGAGACCAAAGAGAAATCGAACAGGTAAAGGCACGATTGTGGCCTACGTTTCGCAAAGAGAACTTGCTTATTGCTTTCCTATATAACCTTGTTCGATGTTTTTCTTCTTAATATATAATATATATATATATATATATATATATATATCATCATTACTTGTGTGTGTGTCGGTGTGTGTTATGAAGACTGAATCACGATATGCGAAACGGAGGCGTGGGGTGACAATTTTGGAGGCAAACTCTTGGTCCTGGAACAAAGGGCCCTAAATATCACAAGCAATAAACTGTATGTAACTTTTGTTCAGGAACAAGGCAGTTCAAATAAGCCCAAATATCCATTTTCTTCTTCCCTAAGTGGGAGTAGCTCTAGGTCGGAGCTTCATAGACAACTTCACAACGCTAAGCCATAGAGATGCGGGGAGCAGTTGTAGATAGCGACTGCTGTGGAAATAGCACTGACAGAAAGCCTGTAGCCATTGGTGAAAGACGCAACGGCACCGCCGACGCTACGGACTGCCATTAAATTACCCCGTGCAGAAATACTGCCAATCATACAGGAACAGATGGGGTGATGGTGGCGTCGTAATCGGCTTTTGTTCAAAAGTGGTGGGAATTTGTTGGCGTTTATCGTTCCTTATGTAACAATGGGTTCTGTCTGTATCTTCACACGGGGCACCTGCGTGCTCCAAGTCCCTCCGAAGCTGCTCCTCGCAAGCTGCTTTCCCAACTTTCGCCAAATTCAAGTAAAAAACCACTTTATGAGGCAACAACCATGTTGCGGGTAAAGTGTTTTTAGGCCTCATGAGTGGTAGCGGTAGTCTTACTACTCGCTTAAAGGAACGCTAGAAAGAATTGGTCGTTATTTGTTACTGAAATTGAGCCAAACGAATGTAATTTGTTATTCGAATAGTTTGTTGAAGGCTAGAATCTTAGTTAACATGAGACAGCATAACAGGTGAAGAGTGTAGCGCGATGCAGTTCAATGCCAGCGGGCAAACTACTGCATTCCTATCACAGTCGCCACGATTAAAAATTTTGGTCTTAACTCTTGTCCTTTTTAACTCCCATATTGTTTGTTCAAGCACGTGTTGTATAGGTTGTAGTATCCTCATTATTGGGCAATAATTCCGTGCTTCAAAAGGCAAAAAAGAGAGAGAAATTCTAATTGGCTGCGAAATAGGAGCAATAAATTTCAAATAGCTACGAACGAGTGGATGATTCGTGTTGCACCCGGATGAGTTGTTGCGTGCGGGCCTGGTAATCCGAAGAAGTTTATTCAGGAACCTGGACGGTTGTGCTTTTCCGTGGACGATTTTTATGATGTGCCTAGGTGTCCCGAAGCTACGGAAAAGGAAGGTGGTGTGCAGAAAAGGTGTCGTGAAATCCCCAACGACGTAGAAAGCTCAGCTGGCACGGGCGAAACGTATTAAGGAACGCGTCGCATCAGTTTGCCTTTAGAGAATTGCAGGCGAATGGCGTCGTAATCGATTCTGAAGCTCTCACATCTTCAGTATCTCCATCTCCAACACCAAGACGTCTACAACGTGGCTCGCGCTATTGGCCACCGGGGACGCATAAGCGGAGACTTCAAGCCCATCAGAATCGCTGGAGCACTAACATCTGCCCTAATAGTGTGATATTTACTACACTATATGGAAGTGCTTAGTTGTCCTGATAATGTTTTTTACACCAGTGGGGTGGCGCTCGTGATAAAATGCCTTTATTCTGAGGGCAGTCACCAAGCCGCGCAAGGGCACAATGCTGTGAAGGCCTCTTGCTGTGACCCCTGGCTTAGTTACCTTCCTGTTTTTGAGATAATATTTCCGTCTTGAATTTGAGACACAATGGTGGCAAACTCAAATAATGCGGCACTTGCGAGGCGTAATATTAAACGTTAATGTTATGTTACTACAGCGTTGCCAATGCTTCGGTAGTTATAAGAGTGGCGATATACAAGAGAACCTCGTAGTGAGTATAAACATTTTTACTCAGGGGACTAAAACACACAAAAAGGATGCGATGGAGTCTTTTGGCCCCGGTTGTTTCCTACCACTTACACACCTGTTGTCCTGTCTAGTGCCCTCGGCAGGAAATAGCTGCTATAAATAGAAGCTGCAATTAAAAAACACTCCGCCTAACAAGAAACCCCCTGAGGAAAACGAAAGAATCATGCGTCACTACTGAAGCACCGACGGCTAATTTCAAAGGCAAGCATTAAGTTCGCAGTAGCTGCAGGCGCGGCAGGTTTTACGAAATGCGCACAAAAAAGAATGACAAATATTGCCACTGCAGTAATTATTTCGGGAAATTTTCGCCCTCTTTCCGTGGTTATATTTCTTTTGAATCGGTGAATGACTGCTGTAATGGTCGACCTATTATTTTCCACATTTCGCACTAGCTCCACGGACGCGTTTTCCTAAAGCCTACGGGGAGCAGAGTCGCCTATCACTCCATCTCATCTCATCTTTCCTCGGCCATTACAGTTACCCTGCAGCCAGCCCCATTTACTCTTTTACACCGGGCGTCCATCAAAGGTGAAGAAAAGTTCATAATAAAGGAAAACACAGGAAAAAAACTTTTACGACCTTTTACGATTTCCAGTGGGCGACGGAAACACGAAAGAAGGTAGGGGTAGTAAGTGTACTGGCATGTACTGGCTTTTTCTTCTGACACCGAGCGGTGATTCTATGCGGTGTAAGGCAGCATACTCGCAGGATCCAGCTTCCCTTGCAGCGGACGCGCGGACTGCGAATGAACTACACTCATAAATCCAGAACACAAAACTTCATGCGTTAAAGTTTTATAAACATTTACGGTAAAATTTTATTAGCGGAGAGTGAGGGCATAGTGGGCGTTACCCGTACAAGGAACAGAGACAGTTTCCCACATTTCCTATGAGAAACGAATGACCAGCAAAGCAGTTCAAACACGAACCACGAGATACGGCTAGTGGAGCGCTTATAGTTGGCAGCCGGCAAACAAGGTTTCCTGGGCATAGGATGCCACGCACCAAGAAGAGACTACAACACCTTATTCCACCAATCCCTTCATCTTCTATTCCGCCTGCCCGCGGAAATTTATTCTAGATTCTTCCTCCGCGCAGTCGCAGATGATATCACGTATATGTCTTGCACAGGAACCGTGAAAAGTTCCCCATAAGAAAGGGAATGACGCATGGAGACCCAATCTTTCCAAATTATTTTGGAGCCTGTGTGGAGGGGGGGCATGTAATGGGGGAAGGTCAAGAACACGAGTAAATGGCAATGTGTGAGCCACATAAGATTTTCAGACGACATCGCTTTGTTCGGTAAGCTTGAAAACCACTTCCAAAAATCAGGCTTCAGGACAAGCCTGTAGAATACGCCTTGATAGAGTTGCAGATGAATAACAATGTAGAAAAGGAATGTTTAAACACATGCCAAAAGTCTCACCCTTCATCTGGGGAATGAAGTGGCTGAGGAGGCGGGGGAAACCTTGGCCAGCCTTTCACTGCTGAAGCAAACCACGAGAATAAAAATGTAACAGGGAATCGGTGCGGACTTAACGGCGTCGGCAAGCACTAAGAATGATGAATTCTAGGCTACCTTTGAGAATGCAAAAATGTGGTCGATCGATTTTTGGAATAAGAATCAGTAAACACAATAGGAAAATGTGCATTCAGAGGAGTAGTTGAATGGTTATTGTGCGTCCATATGAACTTGCATATCCCTATTTATATTACGCCGGTGTGGCCCCTTTAGACGAATTAAAAAAGAGTGGATTAAACGCGCCGGAGCATTGAGTTTGAGTAAAATCGATTGAAACCACAGGCGCTCGCCAATCGTAGGAAAGGATTCGAACGGTTCGTCAGCGAATTGTTTTGAGAAGTCACGGTCTGCAACAGCGAAAGGAGCATGATTTGCGGGTAGGCAGCAGTCTTGCGGGTGTGCTTGGTGATCGACGTCCATCTGGCTGGTCGCTTCGGCAAACGTGCGACCACTTCGGTCGCGCTCCGTGGGGTCTATTGTAGACACTAGCGTTGCGACGAGCTCAGCTTGTAGAACATGACAGGGAGAGTTAGTAGCTTAATTGGATTGTGAATGCGTGAACGGGTCCCGCTTCCCGCTGGCGTGTCTCTCGTCGCACATCCACTATGCACTTGGCCATCATATCCGCAGCATAGGCGGCGGGCGGAGAAACACAGCAGCTTACGCTGCTCTACACAGCCCTATCAAAGCTCCAGCTATCGGCGCTCATTAGCGTCATGACTCACTACTTCGTTTCACGTCTCCTAGACGGCAGGACCACCTCAATGGAGAAAGTTTGAGGGAAGGGCATAAGGCACGTTCGCACAGCTGACAGTGGATGATTTCATGGTCGAGTAGGCAGAGCGTTTCTTTCCTCCCATTGCAGCCAGAGTAATCGTGGACTCGAATCCTGGCGCCGCCGCGTCAGTAGAACTTGTTCTGGTGATGTCATTTACATGACGGTTATGACGTCGGTGAGGTTTCTGTACCCCGGCATAAAACACTTTCGTGGTAAACACATATCCACATAGCTGAGTTTCAAACATCGCTTCTTGACGGAGATGCTCACGTACACTCGCAGAATAAGTGACAATTTTGCTATAAATATGAACCAAAAACGCTGCCAAAATTACGAAGAAAATTCGGAATATAGGATTCAGACCTTAAAGCACACCCGAAATGTCTGGTGGAAAATACCATGAAAACAAAAGTGCGCAGCGTTCATTATTGTTGCAAAATTACGGGTCTCATTAGATAAGCCTGAAAAGCCGCCTCTCAATGGTGAAAAGGCTATGACGAAGCAATATTGTCATGTTTATTTCCGTGAGCAAGGGCAATCAGCAGCAACCATTAAGCCGCGTAAAACCACATTGCGACGTGCGTGTACCCGCAAAAATCACACAGGACACTTAGAACTGGGATGAGATAGTTTTGGAAGATGAGGGAAAATCATTGAAAAATTTTCAGAAAAGTGCAATACAATAATCTTAAACTAAAACATAACAAATTTAAAACACAATTCATAGGCAAAATTTTTTATTATAGCTTTAACTTGATCAGCAAAATACCTGGGTAAAAAGCATAATTATAGCACACGTTATTCACGTAACAAGTGAGCGCGGAAGCCAACATCGCTCGCCATCATGGAAGCACATCTCTTCATTAAGCTACAACGGTTTCCGTGCGGAATGTGCTCCCCCCCCCGTCACAGCACCAGCAAAGCGCGCAAGATCATATATACGGCACCCTCGCCCCAGTGCATATTATTGTTTTTCCCCACTTAATTTTGTGTGTAACATCACTAGGATGAGGCAGTGAACATGTGAAAGCGCCAAGCCGCTTACCCATGCCGCGTGACCACCGCATCCTACCTTCTCCGAGGTGCATTACTAGATGGGTTAAAAAAGCCTCCTGGACATCACCAATACACTTTTTCGAGTACAGTTAATTTGTTTGGGTATCTTACCATAGTTAGCTATAGGATACTAAATATATTGTTCGGCCTTTAGTGAAAAACTTTCAACAACCCGATAACTGTACGTAAAACATGCGCTAAAGATGCTACAAGTGGTTGTAGCCGTAGTGCAATTATCATTTCAATATTGACTTCAGCCCACTAATTTTTTATGTTTAATCAGACAATGTTATACGATCTTTGCTAGTTTAAGCACATTTCTGGTAAGAATACTTGTCTCCTTTGTTAACATTGTTCCAATCCTTGAAACCAGAACACTCGTCGGGTGGTTTAGTAGTACCTTTACCAGAAAGGAGTGAGAGTGGTGTCGTCTGCTTAAATAACAGATCTGCAGAGTCGTCGATATTTAACAAGTGAATAATACGAAGTAAGAATAATAATGGCTTAAGGATGCTCTTCTGGAGTACTCCTAATTTAACTGCGTTATAGTCAGATATTTTATTTTTCCGCGCTGCAGCCTGGCATCAAAATTTAGGGTAGCTTTCGAGGAAAGGGTGATATTCCCCTCTCAACCCATATAGTTCGAAATAATTTGAAATATGGCATGGTTAATTCGATGAAACGCCTTCTAAGAATCGAAAAAGGCTCCTCATGTTGGCAGTTTATTCTGAATTGCCTGTAGAATTATTTATTTTTTTGTTAAAAGCGCAAATTCGGCTGAAAGATGTTTTTGAAAGCCAAACTGTGAATGTGTTATAAACTGTTTCTCACAAAAAAGCGGACATTCTTTCAATAATTAGCATTG
The DNA here is from genome assembly GCA_013339765.2 of Haemaphysalis longicornis. NCBI lineage: Eukaryota > Metazoa > Arthropoda > Arachnida > Ixodida > Ixodidae > Haemaphysalis > Haemaphysalis longicornis. The sequence continues at coordinate 164,871,784 of CM023452.1, read as the reverse complement.
CCAGGCCTTTTGAAAACACAGGAAGATTTGATATTGCTCAATAGTTAGATAGTTCATTTCTATCATCCCCTTTGAATATAACGCTAACTTTAGCCCTTTGCATGCGTTTTGGAAAAATGCCGTTTTCGAAAGCGAGGTTGTACACGTCGGGAATTACAAGGCAGGTTACATCTAATGTGTAGTTAATTGGTCATCGCCATGAAATGCCTTGCTCTTACGGAAGGAAGAGAACGCGCGGAAGATTTCGTTGGCATTGTATGGGAGTTGAAACGCGCTACTACAGTACTTTGGAGGCACGTAATACGAAATGCCCGCATTGTAAGACCTGATAGCGAGAGATACAAAAAATAGTTAAATGCGTTTGCAGCTTCGCACCAGACGTGGGTGCTTCGTTCAGAATTCAGTACCCTGCGCATGTTCCTGTTGTCAGCCAAGTTAATTATTGGTCTTCTCCACAAACATCAGTTTTTTATGACTTCAACGTCGAAAAGAGTAAAAAGGTAATCACGTTTAGCGTGCGAAAGGGAGTTGGTCACGGTATTTTTTTATGTTTTAAAGCCATTTAGGTCCTCCAAGTTTTTAGCATGTATAAATTGCGCATAAAGGAATCTTTCTATTTATCAGTTTTTATAACTATGCTGTGATCCACGGTTCTCTAGCTATTTTGCAGGGAAGCGCTTTACGAACAAAACATGCTTGGTATAGTTATTTAAACAAAGACAAAAAGTTATGATAGGCTTCATTGCGTTCGGTTGCACTGAATACGGTTTCCTAGTTTCTCATGGATAGCTCGTTTCAAAATGCTTATGAAGTGGGCGGATCAAGGTCCTGAAATGTCGCACAATTATGCTTTTGTCCCTTTATTGTTGTCTTATTTTCGTTCATTAAAAATAAGGGCGGATGGTCGCTTGCCGTAACGCCAATCAGCCGGGATACCCGATTGCGGGTTTAAATATTTTTAACAAAAATATCAATCAACGAAGCAGAATCGGGAGTAAAGCGAGTGGGTGTAGCAATTGTGTTTATAAGGACATTTCAATCGAGCAAGTATTGAAATACACGTTGGGCTGAGGTTGTATTTATTATGTTGATATTAACGTCACCCCCTAACAGAAGTTTCAAATGATTTTCATTAACTCATTCAACGAACATTTCCATATATGATTGACAGACCAATACGCGCAATGCACGTGGCCTATACAAGGCAGAAAAAACGGTTTCTTTGCAGATCAGCGCTAGTATTTCGAAATCTGCCATTGTTTGAGTGAAGTCTTCAATTATCGCAAAGTTTATATTTTACTTGGTTGTTAGCAATAACCGAGCTCCCTTTCTGGCGAAGCAATTTTTGTGGAAAGTGGTATATCCGGGCATTTTCCGTTGTCCTTCTTGATACCATGTTTCCGTTATATTAAAACATCCATTAAAATATAGAAATGAAAGTAGGGCATCTAGCTCATCTTTCCGTAAGTAAATTGCGTGCTTAGGTGGAAAAACTGTGTGCGCCGTTGCTTAAAACGGCTGATTTTAGTGACATTATTTGTACTCAGCAAATTGTAATTCCTGTCTTTTGTGACCCGTGCACTAATTAAAGTGGGAAACTGGGCCACCACCACACGGAAAGAATTTCTGGCCAAGCGAAATATGCCGGCCTCTGTAGGTGCAGTATCTCGAACACACCGGATGGGAGTGAGCACAATGCGATTTGGGAAGACGACATCGACAAAGGGGGCCGCTACGACTGAGCATGCAACGTGCTCAGACGAGCGCCGAAAGCGTAACAAATTGCATGCTCTAGTCTCAGCGCCGTGCCTTTTTCATTCGGGTAACACTTCACGTAAGTTGTTTTTGTTTTGTGAGCTTCCCAAAGTAATCATTATCATCAACAGCCTGACTATGCCCACTGCAGGGCAAAGACCTCTCCTATTATTCTCCAATTACCCCGGTCGTGTGCTAACTGCGTCCAATGTATCCCTGCAAACTTCTTGATCTCCTCTTCCAATCTAGGTTCCCGCAGCCCCCTTCCAGGCTTGCTTTCCCTAGTAAACTCTTTGTTATTCCTAATGACCAACGGTTATCTTGCCTTCGCATTACATGCCATACCAACGTGCATTTCTTCTTCTTAATTTATAGTAATATCCCCTTAACAAGCATTTGTTCCCTTACCCACTCCAGTCTGTTCTTGTTCCTTCTTGTACCTATCATCTTCCTTTCCTAGGCTCGCTGAGGCGTTCTGAATTTAAGTTGAATCCTCATAGTCATCTCCAAGTTTCTGCACCGCAGGTGAGTACCGGTAACATGCAGCTCTCATACACAGCTGCATCTTACGAAACCACAGTCACCAAACATACGTACACAGATGACTGTCCGCCAATCAGATGCCCAGTTCGGGAGGCGTACAAAGAAAGACAAGGAAACGTGCGCTTCGTTTCGTACATAAAGAAGAATGTTAGTCGCAGCCAGATGATGGCAACACAACACAGAAATAACAAACAAAGTCATGCTTCGCGGCATTACCCCTTCTAAGAGTACATCTACCTGAATTAAACCATAGCGCAAACAATCCAACTTTCGTTACAGTGTGACCCGAAAAAAGATGGTGGCTTGAAAGGCTGCCGCTAAACTACAGGATTGCTGGCAGCTTTCGTCGTGGTGGCTGCGTTGTTCATGGCCCCCGTCGCATTGTTTTTGTTCTTCACATTTTTCCGGCCGTAGTCTAAACTTGGATTGAAAACCTGGCGGTTGCAAACCTGTATTAAAAACCTTGGATACTTGCAGCGCAATGGGGAAGTATGGGTCCAGCGCCTGTAACTACATGTTACGAATTGTATCTTCCAATGAATGGCCTAGCCTATCATAGCACACATCTTAACAACGTTGATGAACATGAATATCTGCCAGTAAAAAGGCCGCCGTTTTTATCCAGCAAGTACTCTTGTATCCACAAAATCTAACGTCATTCATTTTATGTCAAAGTACTAAACATGGAGTGCTTATCACGTATATGCAATTACTTACACGGCGAAGTTTCACAGGGCCGAGTATTTCAAGGTCACATAGGCTTCCGATGTGACACCCTTATATATTTTGGAAACCGCGCAAACAGGAAGCACCACTCTGCAAATGCCTTTTTTTATGCCCCATAGCTACCTTGAAACCGTCCTATCGGCAACCTACCCCAAAATTGTGAGGGCACGAAATATAAGCGCTTCATCATTCGCACATACGTACCACGCTTAAGATTGGCAAAACAGGGCACTCAATTGAAATGCTCAGTTCCTTCCTGTTCCACAAAAACAATATTCTTGAGCTCTAGAAAATAGAGGGCATGACGGCAGGGCTAAAAAACTCGCGAATTCCTGATGCATAATACACTTGCTGGTTGATGCCTATTACTTCTGGCTCTGCACGGCAGCACTTGTACCCCACTGCCTCCAGAATAAGCTCGCAAAATCCGATAAGATAGCTAGACAAAGAATATTTGATTCTGTTTAATTGCGGCACATTTTTATCAGCGTGCTCGAACGATCTAAAAGGGCGGGTTGGTACCCATCTGAACCAAAACCACAGAGAAGAGCGAAACGGTGATGCGGCCTCCACTGCTTCGCCTCCATCGAAAAGGAATCGTAGTGACTCAGGAGAACAGCAAATAACGCTGGCGTTACAAAATCTACATTAGGGAGGCATAAAAAAGAAGATAGGTGTAAAAAAAGTTTGGGGTCACGTGGAAGACAGCATGCTGGAGCTGCGCTTTCCTGCCAGCCAGTGTTCGTCCAGTGCGCAAAACAATGCGCCGGGTCGGTACCAACCCTTAAAGGGGTAAGAGTGTATTTCCCCTTAGAGGGATTCTGATGGGTGACACGGCAAGCGTAGCTCAACAGTTCGCCATAAAATATTAGTACAACCAACAGCGGCTACATGAGCCGCCACCGTTATATCATAATACACTGCCGCTGGGCCGCTCTCTCGCCTGCCGCTTCGTTTATAGACTACTCTTGCGAGCACCTATTCCAAAATCACTTAGGTGGTTACCCTGCTACACATTCGGCGTGATAACACAAAAACGTGCAACGGCGCCTCGCGAACTTTTACTTACCGCTCAACTTTGGCGTGTTGGGCAGCTTGAGGGCTGCCTAGATCTGGTGACGAGTCCCTGCTGCGGCTTGTCATCCGCTCGACATTCAGATGAGGGCGGTTGCTTTACCGTCAACGCCCCTCTCCGCGCAATTTTCGAGGAGATGTTGTTTGATGCTACGATGCATGCGGTGAAGGATATGCATGATAGCCGATTTTGCAAAGTCAAAAGTAAATCCTTAGCTGTTGAGCTATGGCGGGGCACAGGAACATAGCTAGTGCCGAACGGAAGTCAAGTGTCGCGATATTACATGACTATTTACAGTATTTTCATCTGCTTTGAAAGAAGCAGAGAGGGAGGAGGAAACGATCACCAAAGGAGGATAGATGCTGTTAGTTGCTTCTGGCACTTATAATACTGAATGCACACCAATATTCCACCTGCAATACGTCGCTAGCTGGTGCTACGTGAGAATGCCAGCATTGTCTAATTTTGGAGATAAGTCTTCCTGGGTTCCTGGAATGTATATGACTTTCTTTCTATAATGACCTTGGTGACCAGTAACATAGCGGGCATTATTGTCATCGCTGTGCTTTTTTCGTTATCATCGTGAACGTCATCAACATCGGCCTTGCAAGGCCCACTGCAACATGAAGGCCTTTGCCATTGACGTGGAACCGCTCCGCTCCTGCTCTACTTGAGTCCACGGTACCCAGGAAGTTTGATATTTCACCCTCCATGGTGTTATTGGCCACCGCCTCCTTCTATACCCGTCATTTGGTATTGATTGTGTTGCACTAATTGTCCACCTGTTCTACGTTCGTCTCATTTCGTGACCAGCCCTGTCCATTTTTTTTTCTCTTTATTTAACCTATGATGCCGTCAACTTTAGTTTGTTGTCAGACACAAGTAGCTCGTTTCTTGTCCCTGTGTGTTATTCCTGACATAGTGCGTTCCGTGGCCCGTTGAGCCGACCGAAGTATGCTTTCTAGTTCTTCAGTAAGGCGTCAAGTTTACCCTCCGCTTGTAATTACCACCAGTATGCAGTGATTGTAGATTTTTCTTTTGAGTGACAAAGTAAGCTTACGTTTAATTATCTTTGAGTGCTTATCGAGTGCTGCCCCGCACATACCTATTCTGTGCCGGATTTCTCTCTTGTGTTTAGGGTGAGCACTAACCATCTGTCCGAGGCGGTTATATTGTTTCTTGTTTTAGTGTTTCGTTTCTTATTACGAACAAAGCGTTCTTGGCACGCTTATTCCTTACTTTTAAAATTTATTCGTATGTGTTTTTAGGCCAGAGGCCGTGCTTTCTGTTTTGTTGATTGATTGTTGGGTTTAACACTCTGACGCAACGCAGGCGATCAAGCGCGCCGTAGTGGAAGGCCCCGTGTTCAGTTTCACCACCTGGGGATCTTTACCGTGCGCCGAAATCTCGTACACACCGGCGTTATTGCTTTTCGCCGCCATTAAAAAGCAGCTGGCGTAGCCGGGAATCGAACCCGCGACGTCGTGCTAAGCAGCACAACGCCTGAGCCGCTGAGCCACCGCGGCGGGCTGCCGTGCTTTATGAGTGTAATCCTTCAAGCACTGCTGCATGTGTTCGGCAGTCTCACTCAGCAATACCGAGTCGTCCACGAACCTATACCGGCTCCAGTATTTCGTTTTTATCGTTAATCGTTTGTTTTCCCAGTCACGCTTTCTAAACACCCCCTCCAAACGGGGTGTGAATAGTTTGGGGGAAATCGTATCCTCCGATCTTACTCCCGTAAGCGTCAGAAATTAGTCGCATTGCTTGTGTGGGGTTATTCTGCCACAGCATCCCTTATATAAGACCTTTAAGAATTTTGTATATTTCCTCTACTCCCTGGTCTGTTAGTGCATCTAGAACTGCTGGAGTTAATATCGAGCCAAACACCCTCTCACAATCTACAAATTCACTGTAAAGGGCAGAGTTTAATCTGCGGATGTTTCTTTCACTGTGTTGATGAAATTGATGTGGTCTCTGGTCGAGTGCCCTTTCCTAAACCCAGCGTCCTGTCTGGTTCGACGGAAATCCAGGCTGCTCTATATGCGGCTATCTACATATGCGGCTAACAACTTGCAAACAACCGAGAATAGGCTGATCGGTCTGTAATTATTGATGTCCTTGGAATCTCCCTTCTCGAGAATCAGAAATATTTCGCGTTTTTCCATGCTATGGGCACTTTTTGAGCATTCAAGAATTCCGAAAATAGAACGCAATCGTACACAATGAAATCTGCACCCTTTGCCTCCGGATATCGTTATCATCACCATCATCATCATCCTGCAAAGGCCTCTCCAATAAATCTCCAATTATACCAGTCCTGGGCTAACTTCGACAGCCCTATATACAGAGAGAATAAACTTTTCAAAGCATAGTCTAAATTTGGGGGGAAGCCATCTGAAGCAGGCGAGCCCACGTGAACGCAACTACGGCAAGGGCCGGCGTTTCGGTGGCTCCTCCCCGATCCCTAATGCTACGATCCGCGCCGCAGGAGGCCCGTGTTCGCTTTGTTCTAGGAAGCTTGGGCAAAATCAGGGAACGCTTGCCGACGCCAAAGAACCTAGCCCCACCTAGCAGAAACTCTACTTTGACACGAGCAGGAGCTACTGTTAGGGAGGCAACAGAAGAGGAGAACCAGACAGAGGGTCGCCATTTCGCTGCCCTGATCAGGGCCGAACTGCCCCGAAAACGAGTCGCGAGCATTGGTCCCGCACCCTTAGTGCATATGCGAGCCGCTTCGTTTGTTCATTATCCTCAGCACACACCACCTTCCACCGAAGTGTTCAGGCCCAGTACTATGAAAGCAATTGGAGGCTGCGGCAAGCCACAGTAAATGCATTCTTGTACAATGGACACTTCAGGCGGTAAGTGGTCAGGCGGAGCCGAGCCACGAAAGGGCCGCCTTGAAATGCCAGAAAAAGCACTTGTGCAGCCGGAACCAACGGGAGTACGATGTTGCACATGAATAGTACAATAACAGAGTGGAGGTGGCCGCGTAAAGGAAGCAAGCACACTGTTCTTCAGAATACCAGGTAGGATCACCGCGAGCGATGAGTCGTCAAGTTCTGGAAGAGGATGCGCTTCACACACGGAAGTTGACTTTTTGGAAATTCAGTTTTGGCCTTGAAATTGTGAAACGTGTAAGGTAGCCGAAATGCTAAAGTGGCCACGCAGTAACCCACCACGAACTCGCTCGCCATACGTAGACCATAGGAGCGATGTCCAGTGGCTCTGTGTCCTTCGTGGGTGCCTCCTGGTCATCCGCAGGCAACAGGATCATAAGGAAATTTGTCCTGCTGGGGCACAGTCTTCGCTAATCGGGTGCAGTCGTGTGTACCTTGGAAGCACGTGCGTAGGCACAATGTTCCGGATGGGACACAAGAGGGTAGTGAGACAGCCGCCTGCCGGTTAGGTGCAACGATCAGGGCCCAACTGACCCGAGCCCAATGCGCGAGCTTTGGGCCCGTGCCCCTCTTTCCCTGATTATCCTCAGCTGCTCCTGCAACCAACAAAACTATAAAAAACATTTTAGAATCCGGTAGTGGAGCTTTGCAGTTATTTGATTACCCGTTCTGGCTGGACGCTGAGTAAACGCGCCAGATGCCGTGCGCTTGTGCTGATTTAGGGGTCCGCGTGGCGACGACGCCGTGCTGGAGCTTCTTCGCGGATAGAGAAACCCGGCAGTTCATTTAGGATCTTGCCTATACTGAATATGCTGGACAAAGCTTCTCGCTCTGCTTTCTACGCAACCACCCCCTCCCTGTTTTGTAGCCGTCTAATGGAAGTGCCAGAAGTGGTTGCAGCCATAGTGAACTCATATTCTCAAAATTGAATGGGGTCACCACTCTTTATGTAAAAGGAGCAATGTTATAAGCTTTGTGCTGCCGAAAAAGACGTTTGTCGTAATGTATGAATGATCAGTCTTCAGCATTACCATTGTTCTAAACGATGGAGAAAAAAAACTTATGTGACTTTATTTTGCTAAATTCAATAGGCGGCAGCAAGCTGTGACCACAAATATAAATTTTAATATAAAAAACCTATTTGCCATAACAGTTTCTTCAGACCGCTGAGAAATGTAATGCAATTATCATATTCTTTTTGAACAGTCATTTAAAACATTGCAAGACTCTCAGCGTTGTCAATCATGTGTCGGCTACAAAAAAATTTCAATCAACATACTTCTATAATCTATCACTGGGTTTATCAGAAGGTTAAAGATTACGCTAGGCTCTCAACTATGCCTATGTGCAAGTACTTGCAAATTGATATTGTATTAGCTTGTTCCACAACCATACATTTGTTTGTTATTGAGTTGAATACCCGAAATAGTTGGAATGTGATTGGGTTCGTCACGGGTGAAGCACCTTATCGGCTAACGCTGTAAGCGTCTGCTCTCGTCGCTTCGGGCAGCTAGCGTGCTCAGAGGCGGATCATTAATGGTTTGAAGGCTTCAAGTCAACCGGGCCACTGGTGTAACGGGGCCCCCAAAGGCTAGAAAAATTGGCAGACTTCTTGGTTTCTTTAGAAAAAAGTTTAAGCCTGTGTCTGATAACCCCTGAGTGAAAGAGGGATTCCCCATTACAATAACAATGCTTCGAAATGGCTGTAAGTTGCACCGTTTGTATAATCCAGAAGAAAGTTTAGAGTTCTTCAGTCTGAGATAAGAACGTTGAGCTGGCCCAAAGTGATGCACCGCGTCGAGCAACAGAGCTGACCCGGCTCATAGACATAGAGAGCAGCCGTAGTGGGATATGTTACGGGGTCAATCTCATCAACACACTGCCCCTTGAAAAGCAGGAGAGCTTTGTATAAACGTACAGCCAGGACCAAAAGTTTATGGAACAGAGAAATGGCAATTTTAGGTCATTTTTCTTCCTATAGTATCCCGAAAAACTGTCGAGTCAATGCGAGATGTCGTATACGTATTGAACTAATGAAAACTACCGCACATTGTAATCTGGGCTGCCGTGCGGCCGAGAAATAACTGCAAATTGACGGTTTAGTGTTCCGTAAACTACTGCTCTTTGGGGTACATGACTTTCTTCCTTTTCTTAAAGATGAATAAGAAGAAAGAACATGGTAGTTCATTTACATGCCTAATTGCAATGTTGAACTTCTGCGAAACGCAAAGCTTATTTTCGACAATGTGTTATGTAGAAATTTTTTGTTTGAATGGTAAGTTTATTCCACAATTTAGTTGCAAAGAAGCCTTGTGTAATGTGAAAGAGTTTCTTATTATTTAAAGGAGGCTAATGCCTACAAAAATTCGAATGTGGTATCTGTTTAAGATTTGGAGGCCTGTGCTTCAATGAAAATTTGTAGGATTCTATACGTGAGAGCGTTATCAAAACGTATTTGTGAAAGTTCGGTATCAATCTTGTTTTCAGAGGCGCACCGTTACAGAAATGTGTTGCTCCCCGCACGATGAAAACGTTTGATTAACAAAGCCTTTTTTTTGGTTGTGGCGAATTTGGCATAAGTAATAAACTGAATATCGCAGTTTGTGCGGGAACACTGCCTTAGGAGAGGTGAAATTTATGTTACTCGATGAAATCACAAAATAGCCAGACGATTGTTAGCGTATTTGTCGTATGGATGGGCAAACGTTTCTGAAAAAGGCGGTGCTCACACTCGCGCTACCAAAGCGTCCGCCACAGAATTGGTAAGGCAGATGGGAGTCAAAATCAAAGTCAAATGATTTCATTCTAAAGAGAAGGTTAAGTGCATGGGTAGTATATGCAGAAAGAGCTCCGAAAGTCGCTGACTGCAACGGGACCTCCTAGAGGGAGCTATTTCCAACGAATGCGCTTCTTAATGTTCGAATAAACATGGTATCCGTTGAAACAAGAGTTAAGTGCGTAAAGGTTAAGACGAATGGAAGAAGCAGATACTACACTTAGGCTGCAGTTCTAGGGGTCGTAGGTATTTCTTCCTCTCGTCCAAATGTTTCACCCACTTAACCTTCTTCCGTATGAACCAACTACCTGGCAGGTCTCAATGCTGTCTATGTCTCTTGGCCTCCTGGTATAGTTCAATTCCAATGATAATCTCTCTACATGCACCGCGCGAACGTAGACGCTTAGGCAATGTTCATAAACACTCTAAAGATTATTCGATTGAACACGACATTTTTTCTTTGCAGCGAATTCTAAAAAGTGTGTCTCAAAATGACAAGCGGATAAGACAAGAGGGTTCCGTCCCTCTAAGGCATACAGCCGCATTACCGCTAAATTTTCATTACGGCTGAGATTCCCAATACGATTGGTAGTCAGATTACGTCTGAGCGTTGCAGCACGGCTGAAGGTGGCGGTGCGGCTTAGTGGGCGCTACGGCTGAAGATGGTGTAACAAATCGTGAACAGGCCACTGACAAAGTAAAAACAAAAACAAGTAAACCAAAATTTCCAGAACCCGACACCACATCCGCACGGAGGAGCGCCAGTGGGGCCCGGAAACAGACATGGAGAGAGAGAGAGGCCCTCACTGCGCTTCCAGGCCACGGCGCCGCTTTTCTGATGGAAGCGAAAAGCGAAAACACCCCTGTGTCAACATTTCACCGCACATTGAAAACCGCAGGTGGTATAAATTTATCCGGCGTGCCTTATCGCCTATGTAGCTTCGCAGCGTTACAATCTGATTTAATGAATCAACCTTCGCGCTGACCTATAAAGAGAAGCTTTTGGTGAAGCACTCTGCTTTTTGACCACAAACAACAATTATGTGCGGTTTCTGTACGCTTATGTTATAGTTTGTTCATTATATTCTACTCCCTATTATAGTGTCGACCTTATTGCTTTTAGGTAGTGTAGTTGAAAACGGGTAACTGTCGAATAGCGAAGAGTCTTGTTACAGCTGAAAGACACGCTGTCCCTGGTCGTCCCATACGTGAAGGGCGTTGTTCGGTCGAAAGAACATAATGCACACAATGTTTTATCGGGTTGAACTGGAAAAAAACTGCGCTCACTTGTAATATTTTAAGTGCATCAGTCATTGTTTCGATATTGCCGTGTAAGCTATCGTAATAGGGTCTTCCTTGCAAGCACCAGGAAAGTTTTATACAAGGCGTTGTGTAACTGACGTAAGAACTCAAATATATGCTGCAACTTTACCCACTCATTTACACAGTATTTCTTTGAAATCGATGCCTGTAATTTAAATTTAGGTAAAGTTCACGGATACAGGTGACTTGAACTATTAAAGATGCCACAATATTTCATTCGAATATGTAAATAAAAATTATTATTATGCCCTTAAAAATGTTCTGAACGACCAGATATCGGTGACGTCGCGCAGTGGAATTGTGTATATGCAGTTGAAACCTAAGATATTTATGCCCCAAGACAAATTCTTTGTCACGAGTAGATACACAAGTGCATCTCTAATATTCAGTGTGTAAAACTGGCCGTTATAAATAAGTTATGTTTCCAATGCGCAGTTTTTTCGGGAAAAATAGGCCGTAAAATCACATTCGCGCTAGATCCGGGTACAAACCGAAAGTCGCTTTTTTGTTTTGCTCAAGTAAATAGGGTGCGCTTTCTTATTGTGGACGTGTTGAAATAGGGTAAATACGGAGCGCATAGGCGCCGCTAGTGCTAGTTTACTATTGGTTCAGGGAGCTACAGAAAAGGCTGTGTTCTTATATGAAAACGTGTGGAGTAGTGGCGTTGCTGGATAAAATTGCACCGGGGGCCCAGAAAATTTGGCACCCCACCCCAGACGGACACGACGCTGTTAATTATAACGTTGTCATTAATATTACGAATGCTACGATTGCTGTTATGACTATCATTATTTGTTGCAATGGCTTATATTGTGACTATTATTATTACTATTATATCAGATAATACAAGGGTGGGATTAAAAATGTGCATCTTTTTTTTATACAAATGTGCGAAAGGCTATTTACAGGTACCGCTAGCGTACGTGGGTTTCCAAATGTCATTAGTCTCATTACAAGCATACATTATATGCATTGCGTAAAGCGAAATAGAGTAACACTATAACAAATGATATCTGTGGGTTATCTAAAACAATGGGCAATATATCAAAAATTAAGCAGCACAATAAGGAGCTATATAATATTTATGCAAAATATACTATAACAGCTACATGAGCACGAATTAGAGAATGCGATAAGCCGACTGTGGTGCAAATACGAATGCACGAATACCGACTTTTTCAGTGGATGATGTCCATAGCGGTTTGTTTCTTTCTGAAGGTGAGCGTTTTGAGAAAATAATTAACGAGGTGGTACATTGTAGAAAGCAGACTTTCAGAGCAAGAAATTTGAAACTACGTATCTTTGTAATATTGTATATCTGCATTATATTATGTTTCAGGCCGCATTGAAAATAGATAATAAATGCTTGCACTGACCTAAATAACATGACGATGAAAGAAGGTTAGTTGGGGCTGTTTCGGAAGATTACTGCACCATAAAATATACCGGAATAGGTTGGGTTTAGCGATTGATCAATAGCTGTTCGGTGGCGTTGAGTAAAGACGTTGTCAGGCCGCGTGTGGGGATTACAAGATTACTACTGGTAACTGTATGAAAGCAATTTAAATTGGCATGTTTCTAGTTATGACCTTGGACGCGCGAAATCTTTATTCGTAATGGAAGTGTTAAAACACGTAGAAACTTGCCCTGACAAGTAAAATAAAAAAGAAAGAAGTCACGGGATACCTGAAGGCCACAATGGTTTCAATGAAACAAACGAAGCCTGATATGTCGTTGAACTGGCATGCTCATTAAACAAGGGCCGACTGGCAGAGAGTGCATGAAAGTTGTAAAGAGCATCTATGGGTTAGAGGCACCATAGAGGGGAAAATACATGGTTAGGAGTGGTGAACTGTGGACCGGAAGTAGTGCTAGGGAGGAAAATGAGGAAATGGTAAACTGTTTGAGAAGAGATATAACGAGTTCAAAGATTCGGGCGAAATAATCATAGTTGGAGATATGAATGCCCATATAAGGTTTGGATGGATACACAGACCACAACGGTTCTCTAGTGATAGATCTATGCCAGGAAAACCGGCTTGTAATAGTAAACACGGAAGCAAGTGTGACGGACAAATAACGTGGGAAAGCGGTAACAGACAGTCCAGCATAGACTACAGTTTAGTATCCGAGACAGTATACGGAAGGCTGCGGGAAATGAGGATAGATGAAAATGGAACAGACAGCTTAGGAAGCGACCACAAGCGGTTTAGCTTGCACTTTGGGGGCGCAACCCGGACAAATGCAGAAATAGGTACAAGAGGAGGAAATAATTTGAATAATGAGCAGTTAAAGATCATCGCTGATAGATTGGAAGATGAAATCAATAAATACCCAGGCAAAAATTGGGATTACGACGAAATGATTGCGTTCATACAGGGTAAGATGAAAGAAGCAAAGGAACGAAACCGATGGAAAGGGAAGAGAAAGCCGAGAAGCTGGTGGAATAAGGAAATAAAAGAGGCTATTGACCAGCGAAGAAAGGCGTCGAGAGAACATAGAGAAGCAAAAAGAACTGGTATGGAACCGGAGGTAGTGAAGGAAAAGTGGGATGTCTACCGTGGGAAAAAAGTAGAAGTGCAGAAAATGGTGCAAGCAAAGATCAAGCAGAAAAGCGAGCAATGGATGGCAGAAATACGGAAGAAGGACAAAAACGCATCCAAGAAGTTTTGGAACCATGTAAAATCACTAAGCTCAAAAAACGATAACCATCAAAAATTCTGATTGATGAGGAGGGGAACATTTAGAAGGAGAGCACGCGTTGGCGCATATTCATCGAGTGATTAGTGAGAAGTTTAGGACAATAGTGGTAGGGAAACCTGCACCGATAACATCAGCGCCACAAAAGACTGCGGAAAGGGAAATAAGTTTGAGCAACCTTGATTGGAAAAAAGCAGAGCAAAAGGTTTCCCCCCCCAGAGTGCAGTGGGCCCGGACGGAATACCAATGCAACTGATAAACCTACTTGGACCTAAAAGTAAGGAATCGTTTATGAGGGCAATAGATAAGCTGATAGAAACCAAACAAATACCAGAGGACTGGTTAGAAAGTAGGATGAATTTAATACATAAAGGCAGAGGAGACAAAGCCAGTATTGATTCATACAGACCACTCACAGTAACGTCAGTGGTGTATAGATTCGTAATGCAGGCGATAAAATCAGAAATTCAAGCATGGATGGAAGAAAATCAAATACTTGGGGAACCCCAGAATGGATTTAGGCAAGACAGGCGACTGGATGACAATCTGTTCGTGATAACGCAATGCATTGAAATTGCGAAAGCACAGAATAGACCACTATGGATTACGTTCTGGGACATTAAAGGGGCATATGACAACGTAAACACAGAACGGCTGTGGAGAATGCTGAAACTCCAGGGATTAGATGACGAGTTAGTACAGTTCCTTATAGCAATCTATAAAGACAATAGAGTGCACCTTACTTGGGAAGGACAGAAATGCGCCCAGAGGTAAACATCCAGCGGGGACTGAAACAGGGATGCCCTTTGAGCCCAATGCTGTTCATGCTTTACATGGCAGGGTGAGAAAAGAAACTGGAAGAAAGTCAAGTAGGGTTTAGCCTAACCCATATGCTGCAAGGCGAAGTGGTACAACAGCATATTCCGGGAATGTTATACGCAGACGACATTGTTCTGTTAGCTGATAACCAAACCGAGATGCAGCGGCTAATAAATATTTGTGGCCAGGAAGCCACTGACCTCGGGTTAAATTTCAGTACAGAAAAATGAGGAATAATGGTTTTCAATGACGCTATCACCGACGTAGTGTCTATCCAGCAAGGCGAATTACCTAGAGTGAAGGAATATAAATATTTGGGAGTGTGGATAAACGAAGGGGATAACTACTTAAGTACTCACGAGGAGCAACTTAAGGTTAAGGGAAAGCGAAACGCAGCTATAATGAAGCATAGAGCTCTGTGGGGGTATAACAAATATAAAGTAGTAAGAGGAATGTGGAAAGGAGTAATGGTTCCGGGTCTCACGTTTGCGAATGCTGTACTCTGCTTAAAATCAGACGTTCTATCACGCCTTGAAGTAAACCAGAGAACGGTAGGACGTTTGGCCTTAGGCACGCATGGAAAAACAACTAACGAACAGTTCAGGGAGATATGGGCTGGGCGTCTTTTGAAGTTAGAGAAGCTCAGAGTAAAATATGCTTTGAGATGAGGTTGAGGGCAATGGATCAACGAAGGTGGGCAGCTAAGGTTTTTAGGTACCTATACTTAAAAGCGTGGACACGCAGTGGTTAAAGAAGACTAGAAGGCTAACGATGAAATACGGAAAGAACAGTGGGGAATCCAAAACAGCCAAGGTAACCAAAAAAGAGGTAAGGCAGATTGAAACGAATAAATGGAGGGAAAAAATGGAAGCTAAAACGTCGTTAGAGATGTACAGGGCTGAGAAGATGAACATCCGAAAGGAAAATTTCTACGATAATTCCCAGGGCAGTGCTTTGCTTTTTGAGGCTAGAGCAGGTTGCCTGCGAACTATGAGTTTTGTGAGGAAGTATACACAAAATGATGGGGTATGTGTGGTCTGCGGAAAAGAAACAGAAACTATGCGGCACATATTGTTAGAATGTGAGAGTATTCATCGAAATCTACATGAAGGGAATATTGGGCTTTCAGAAGCACTAGGATTTAAGGGTATCAGAGAGGAAGTTAACTTCAAGGCTGTCGAGGGGACGAAAAGAAGATTAGAATGCTGGTGGACGAAAAGCAGAGAGGGGAATATTGCCTAGGACAGTTACCACCTGTAACAGGGAAAAGAAAGTATTTCGGGCCTAAGAAGCTTTAGTGCCTGCCCTAAGCAGCGCTGGTATTAAACCAAGAGTGTAAAACATGGTTATATTAGTCCGTTTTGGTAAGATGACATGTCATCACCCCGCTTAAAAGGGGAAACCAATAGGAATCATCATCATCATGAGGCCGAAATTGTTTTTTTTTATTTTGTGCGCGTCTTCATTTGCTTAGCTTTTTTTGTAAATACGTCAATAATGTATCTTCACGCAATCTACTTCATTGCCAGCTGTTGTCAGGTAGAAATTGTCAGTCATTTCTGATTCGCAGGAAAAGTTTTCTGACCTTACGTTTAGAGAAGCTTCTTTCACGTTCTGTCGCCGATGCAAATACTTAAACAATCGAAAAATAACGCTTAGGTAGGCAGGAAATCAAATAACCTAATTTAGCAACATACTATGAGCGTTTTATCAATTTCGGCAGACTTTGTTTTATTCTGACGCATGTCAGTGGCTTTGAGTAGTTTCTGTAGTCGTGAATCGCCAACACCATGTCTTTCCCCAAAACTCGTCGTAAACTAATCTTGTCGTCTGCGGAGTAGTCAAAATTGGGAAGTGTTGTCTAAATAGGGAACAGGAAATGAAAGAAACGGGGGAACTGGATTCTTCCCGTTTCCCCGTTTCTTCCACGCATAAAATGTTGCGCAGACAGTGGATGTGATGGCGCAAGAGAAGCGCAATCAGGTCAAAACAAAAATTAATTTGCATGTGCACGGCATTCGCGACGATAAAATAAAGTTTTTGTGACAGCAAGTGCCAGAATACCGGCCTAAAAAATTAGCAGTGGCTTAGCTCGGCTATCCCATGATATACATAGCGTGAGCTGAGGTTCAGCTGGTGGTTCTTAGCTTTCCTGATTGTCTAGGATTAGCTTGATTTTCATGCTTACTGCTGCTTCAACGACACACACACGGTATACGGATTATGCGACACATGTACATTTATCAAACGGCTCCGGTACAGCGTCATCAATCTCCCCAGAGCTATGCTGGACCCCACAGGCGCACGCCGGTGTTGCTGCGACGCACGAGCAATCGGCTGCACACCCGGCCACCCCTCGCATGATCATCAAGTTGACGGGTCCGCCACGTGCGGAACGGAGGTCAGCGAAGACGCTGGGAATGTGGGGTGCGTGAGAGACGCCGGGCAGCGAGCAACGTTCTGTGCGCCGTGTGACGTCACTGCTCCTCGCGCATGCGCAGCACGGTGCTCCAGGAGCCACGTGAAACTGCTTAACGTCGGCCAGTTTAGCTCACGTTACAAAAGACAAATGGTGGCACACTATCGGCCTAATCGAGACGCACAATGCCTGAAATAAGGCAAATTAGGGCACCGGTAACAATTAGAGCAATAAACAGCCCTCGCTCGAGAGCACGAAAAATACTTTTGAAGCCGAGCAAAAAAGCGGTCAGAACTCCTTGTAGTAGCCCACTGTGTAATGTGTTAGATCAGAGCGAGGTATTCGAAGTGAAGGCCGGTAGGCGGCAGCGAGAGAGTGTCACACCGTACGGTATGCCTACAGTGCTCTTGCAAGCATCCCAAACCGAGGAATGCTTGCAAGAGCACCGTAGGAGAGCGAAAAATTCTCAACTCCTGTCAGGTAATACCACGTATGTAATCGGCAAGTACAGTCATTAAAAAGCTTTGAAGGCCGCTGATGGAACGTTGCGAAGGGTCGCTGGGGGGAAGAATACAAGTTTTTAGCGCAACTGACCCCATTTAAGTCTGGCTTTTGAGAAAAAGGTTATTTCCAAATATTATGTGCGAAGAGTGGTTTACGAAAGCGGTATAAAATGACCGCCCCAGATATTGAGAGAGCACCAAGCTGTTTGTCCCTAAAGACAGCATTGGTCGCCGTGACCACATGCAGGAAATTCCTCTAGATAGGCACATCAGATGCCTAAAAGCATCAGTACTACATTTGAAGTGGATAAGTTGTCAATTATCTTTATCTTTTTAATTGTAATTATCTCGTTATCGATGATAGGTGCAGACACAAATATGACACATAACGCGAAAGGGCCGCCTGGTCCGTGCACAAGTAGTGTATCCCAGTGTATACGTCTGGCAGTGTGGACGTTTGTCGGCAATGATGTCGTCGCTTCCTTCGTGCGCTTTTTTCAAGTATTTCATCCCACATTTCCATGTAAGTTGACATTCGGGTCTTGGCAAAATTAAGACATTACGAAATCTGGGGTTCGGGCTGACCGATGAGGAGGATGGGATTGCATGGGGTTGTCTAGACGCGGGGGCATGCGCCAACTGCTTCCACCACCCAATGGAGCAAATATGGATTGAAGGAGCTTTCCAAGCGATGGAGGAGAATCCGATCTGGTAAAATATTGCATTTGTGCGGTCCCGGTGTATCGGCGTCTCATGCTGGCTAGCAAGCGTGAGCCATGCAGCTGGACAGTGAGGGAGGAGCGGTCACGCACATCTGAACATTTTTTGACAACGATTTCATTCACGCAGTTCTTCGATCTGCTAGTTGGAAACGGGAACTACTATGAATCGACCTTTTCCCAGTATCCGAGGAAATAAAATTGCAATCTCTAAGCAAAAGAACCCGACATTTTCGGAACCAGATCCGTTCCTTCCTCAATGGTGATTGGGGTCACGTTGTCGCAGCGGCCACTCACACAACTCCTCGTTGTAGAGCGCTGTCCGCGCGTGCACAGAAGCAGGAGGGTTCAGGGGAGCGATTTTGTCTTGCGGCTCTCTGAATATGTAAGACCTAAATAGCGGTCTTTTTCTACAGTTTGTCGCGGTTTCTGAGACGGACGTTCCAACCGACGTCCCTCTCGCGGTCTGATTCTTCACACTACTGGCCTACGGAGCTTCTTTCTTAGTTTTGTATCCGTACGTCTTTCTTGGGCTCTTTGAACCGTTTCGGTAGATTTTCACCCTGCTAATGAATACGGAGGCGCACTCATCGGAAAGAATCTTGCGTACAACACCGGGTGTCCCGGTCCTGTTCGCAGAGTCTTTGGCATTTGACAGACTTCATTCAAATGTTTGTCAAGTAACGTTCAAAAAGTGCTTTGCAGCACGTTTGGCTGCAGAGAAAGCTGCTCCTTTCACCCGCCTCAATTATCGCATGATCCCACGAAATCTTGAAATGTGGGCAACACCCAACGTGCCTAACGGGTAATGAAATGAATTCGCGTGCGCTACCAAGTGTTTATTCTTTCTGTTATACTGTTAATTTCGTCACCATGACCTCTTTTTTACTCGCCCTATACATTTTAACTATTCACCTACCAAAACAAGTATTTACGTCACCAGATTCCAATATTTCTTAATTAGAACCGCGCGGGACCCCCTACTTTGCACATGAAGACCATGGTAAAATGCATATGTAATACGCTCGGCACGATAAAAAACGTAGACCACCTAGCAAATATCAGCCATCAACACCCGATTTTAGATCGATTGATTGGTTATCGAATTGTATGGTCAGTGGAACAGAGGGAAACCATTACAGCCCCACATCCATTGTTGGACACCTGAACTGTTTCCCTACATCCCCTCACACACGCAGACTTCATTTGCTACAGTTAACCTCTTCTACACCAACATTCATTTTGTTTCACACTTAGTTTCATCTCCTTTTAATTCTTCGCCCTAATCAGCCATCACCCTTCTTTAAAGCTTAATTTCCGGGATATTTTTTTTCAAGTCATTTATTTGTTTTATTCATTTACCCTAAAGGCCCTTACGGGCGTTACATAGGGGTCGCAGTGAAAAAGAAAACACATTGTAACATGAAAAACAGCAACAACCATAAATGCGAATACAAATACATTCATGTCGAAATGCATAGTTGCAAAAAAGGGTACACAAAAAGGCGCACAACAGTTATCCAATTTCTAAAATGCGAGGGCTTAAAAAATGACCCAGGCTCAAACTGACACAAACAGCAAACATTGGACCAATCTAGGAGGTTCCAAAATGACACGAACACTGAAAAATTATTTATACATTGAGGAATAACTGTAACTCTTTCATAAATGAGTCGTGGTTAATGAGGGTGACGATGTTACCTGGGAGCTGATTCCAGTGACGAATAGCAAGTAAGATTGGCGAGAAGAAAAATTGGTTGGTACGGGCAAATATTGGTTGAACTTTGAATGCATGCACTAAACGTGAAAAAACGCGACCAGCGGGTCTTATGTGCGAGGCAGCGAAGAAGACCGGCTGTGGTATAGCCTATAAAAAACCGATAAAAGACTATGAAGCCGGCGTTGTTGTAGAGGTGGTAAGTTCAGGGATTAGTTTCATTTCTGTTATATACTTGATGTTCGTGAGTAGTTCCTGAGAATGAATCGGGCAGCTTTATTTGGAGTGCTTGAAGTTATTTCGAGATACGACTGATGGGGGTTCCAGATTAGCTCTGCATCTTCAATCTTTGATCGAACAAGTGTTTCGTAGGGCCAGAAGCTTTGTGGATGTGTTAGCTGAATACAGATTGCGCCTAATAAATCCGAGTGATTTAGAAGCTTTGCTGGTTATTTTATCGATATGGTGATTCCAGTTTAGATCTGACGTTATGTGAACCCCGAAGTATTTTACCATGGTTACGGTTTGTACAGGCATACTATTGAGAAAGTAGTGACGGGGCTCAGACGCGCTAGTTTTGGTAAATGGTATGGCGTTAGTTTTGGGCACGTTTACGTCCATCTGCAAAACCCTACACCATTTCGTCAGTTGATTAAGGTGTGCTTGCAAAGATAAGAAATCTTGGGGTTTTTAATTTGCTTATAAGTGAAGCAGTCATCCGCAAATAATCGGATAGTAGAACAGATATTAGTGCTAATGTCGTTGATATATATTAAAAATAAAATAGGACCCAAGACTGAGCCCTGTGGAACACTAGAAATTACTTGAGCTAAAGAGGAGGAATGGTCATTAATGGTTACTGACTGAAAACGATGGGTAAGGAAGTTCTTAATCCACCTGTTAACCTTAGTGTTGTATTAAGAGCAGTTAGTTTTTCCATTAGGCGGATGTGAGGACCTTGTCGAAGGATTTTGCGAAATCTATGAATATAGCATCTATTTGTGAGGACGAATGTACTGCATTATGGAGATCAGTCATTAATTCGAATAACTGAGTTTCACAAGAACGGCCTCTCAAAAAACGATGTTGATTAGAAAAAAAGAAGCCTGTGTTTTGTAAGGTAGCTCATTACGACAAATGATATTATTGCAAATTCTAGAATTTTGCAAATATCAGAATTAGAATTGAAACTATTCTGGTAGAGGAAATCTGTCTGTAATTAAGAGAGACAGATGGGTCGCCTACTTGAAGATGAGGATAACACGGGCAATTCTCCAAAGCAAACGGTACGCATCCTGTGTCTATCGATTGCTGAAATAAAGCATCTAAGATCGGTGATATGACAACTTTAGTCATTTTTGTATTTTGGGTTCATATTTCATAGAACCTGGTGCAGAGGTGGTCTGCAGCAATATCCTCCTGAGTGATAAGCAAGTCATCCATTGTTTAATCTAACGACTGTATATTAAGAGTGGCTGGTAATGGGCTTTCATTCGTAACACAGAACAAAAACAGAATTGAATTCCTCTGCAGCCTATGATGAGGAAAGGTCTGTACCGTTTTATAGCAACGATATGGACGATAATGATGAGTACTTTGAATTTATCACTTTCCAAAATTTTCTTGTTTTGGTCTGCAGTAGGTTTGTTATATCGTTGTTAAATTTTTCCTTGGATGCCTCGATTTCTGCTTTGCACAGTTAGAGTATTCTTTGTAGCGCTTCCAAATCATCGTCTGAATCAGGATCGCCTGGCTGTGGAATAAAGTCGCTTTTCTTATTGATGCAGCGTTTAACGCCGGTCGTAAACCACACGCTTTGCGTCGATGGCGTGATACTGATTTTTGGAACGTATTTTTTCTTTCAATTCCAGAAGCTTATCGCGAACAATTGGCAGTTATCATTTACGTTTCTGAGAGCAAAGGAAGTGAAGTACTGCGCGGAAAATGATAACAATTCGGTTTCTATCATGCCGCGGTTCGCGCGGCTGTAATCAAAAATTGTTTTTTTTTTATTGTCCGTTTTTAAGCTTCGTAATGTTACCTCAGAATGCACTACGTTGTGATCGCTGAGGTTATATAAAACATGTACAGCACAAGATCTAAAATTTTGTCGACACGTGTAGGCAATGCTGACCATTTAACTCAAACTAAAGGAAGATAACTATCAAGAAATTCTTGACATTCATGCTTTTTTGTGCTGCCATGTGGTATGCCTGAACACCAATCAATCCCTGGGTAATTGAAGTCTCCAGCAAGAATCAATTGGGTATTTTTGGTACTTGTTTTGTATAAAGCACAGCGATTCGTTTAAGTGCTCAATAAATTCGGGGGCAGAAGTCTGGCGGACGGTAGCAGACCCCGACAGCACAACTTACAGAGGTAGATACGCGTACTATCACACATAGGGATCTCTATACATAAAATTGTATTGACTAAATGGGCTTGTAAACTCTTTTAACGGCCCACAATAACACCACCACCGCGAGACACGGTTTTATCTTACCTAAATACAGAAAAGTGTTTAGCCAATTACAATTCGCAATCACCAGCATCAGAGGAAAGCCACGTTTCAGTTCCAAGCACAATATCCGCCGAACATGATTCAGTGAACGAGCATAGGAGGTCCTGTTTATTATATAGGCGGCAAAAATTTGCCAGGAGGATTGACAGCTTTGAAGACGAGAGATTTTCAACTCACTTTTCTTTGGCAGTGTGGCGCTTGACTCCTCTAAAGTGTCTCACTCTGTTCCGTAGCAGGGATTCTGCGCCTCGGCAAGGGCACGACAATATTAGTTTACCGGGTCGACGTGCTAAAGTCGGCCATTCAAGACAAGCTTATCAGAACGTACCTTGTATTTTCATCTGATTGCTTCGTTGCATGGGCAAAGTCCTCTGAGCTGTTTTCTTATTAATTGCATTATTGGGGATATGTCTTCCTCGGATCCATGCACGGGGCGACAATACGTCTTCAGCTTCCATGCATTCTTAGGATGTTATGTTTATCTTGAAAGTTCGGAAATTTGACAACTACAGAGAGGACAGTACCCTCTTTCCATTCACTTATTCTGTGTTACTGCTCGATCTCACCGACGTGTATGTCCAAGTTTTCGCCAACAAATGTGGTAATCGTTTCTTCAGTCTCTGTCCACTTTTCCGGACTGGTCTCAGGAAGGCCCTTAAAAATAAGGTTATGGCGCCGTATGCGGTTGCCTAGGTCGTCAACAACAAGGCTCGATCGCTGAGTTTGCTTTGATTCAGTGTTCCTGAGCTGATCGCATAATTCCTTTAGAAGGCAGCTGACACTACTGACGTCTACACGGAGGTCCCTGACAGAATCAGATTGCTCGAGCTCACAGAGGCGTCTTTGATATCCGTCACATTGAGCTGGATGTCTTTCAGTTCCCAGATACCCCTGCTGAATCTGTCATTTGATGTTATCAGTTTCTTAACAAGTGTCAACACCTGATCTAGCTTCTCCGGCCCGGGGTTTGTTTCCACGTCGCCAGCGCAGACAAGCAAGTGGGCAAGACAAAACAGAACCAGGGAGAACCTTGCCCCAGAACTCAGATGTCGAGTAAGACTTTCGGCTTGAAAGCCACACCAGACAATCATTACGCATAGAGCAACCGGGGCGAACAAAGCAACATACTCGAATACGGTACGTAACAGATAAACACCCATCGCGAAGCCTCGGCGGTCAATCGTGTCCCTTTGAGCCACAATCGCACTCACAGGGTCAGGCGTGGTGAGTTGGAAACCACGCGTCCACCACTAACACCAGAAACACAGACCACAAAATACGTCTGTAAGTGGGCACTCCCCTCGAAAGCGGGCAGAAGCAGCTCGCGAGAGAGACGGCAAGCACCGAGCTGCGGGGTGTCACGTTACCTCTCGTGCGAACAAAAAACGCTGGAATCTGGCAAGCGGGTGGGATAACGCAGTCTTTCTTGCGTCACCGCAAAAACGAAAGAAAAAGTCACATTCATCATGAGCTCAAACAACGTCACGGTGCGCAACAAAAAGCCACGTAGAAAGCTGCTGAGGACTAGAATCTTCTTGGCCCTTAACCTCATACTGCTACTTGTCCGCCATCCGAAGAGCTGTCGTTGTCGCGGCGAGGGGCTTTGTGGGCCCCACCGTTGCAACTGTCGCCGGGTCGAGAAACAAGTTTGCCCCCGTATCCCTTCCGCGCGTCCGGCTCATATCCACGGAACTCGATCTGCACAAATCCTTCCAGCATACTTTGCCCTCGCTCACCTCACAGCAAATCAACTCAACAATGGCGCACCAATCATTGGTGCACCCACGACCTTCTTAAATGCCAGAATTCTTTTTGCCTTTTTCCATTATTCCATGCAGCAAATTTTCATTGACTAGGCAGGTGGCAAGTCAAAGCTGCGTCCCGTTACAGCCGTCACTTTACACATTGGAGAGGCACAAGTGGAACCCCCCCCCCCACTTTTACCAAGAGGCTGGTACCAGAGGCTTGGACCCCCCCGTCCCACCCCCCTTAGCGACGCTACTGGTGTGGAGGCCACTAGGGGGAAAGGAAGTCTAGTACACTTCCAGTAGTGCCATAGAACCGAGCTAGCGGACGTGTTGAACCGTGCAGTCAAGTGATCAGTTTCATGTCGTACCTATTTTTTCCCTTTTTATAAGTGGATAAGCAAGTTGTGGATTTAGGAAAACAGTGTTGGAATTGTTTTTATATAATGAGGTTAGGGAAGGCAATGTAGGACGAAGTCGTTTCTTCTGCGTTTGCGACTACTTTTAATAGTGGAGTCACATCAGCGGTTCCGATACTCCTTTCTTTCAATTCACTACGAATGGGATTCAGCTTGCTAAAAACGACGGTATCCTTCAGTTACGGGTCACATGCAGGTTAGGTTCCTGTTTCCGATTCGTATTCGGTTTACACATCGAATACAATCAATAAAATCCATGCGAGGCTGGCTCACGGGATACAAATCATACATTAGTTCAGATGTGTAATAGCTATTCACAGTGAGGGACTTCACACGACACGCACCTATTTGGATGTGCGATGCAGATTACTAGGAAACTCTGTTTTAATGATGGTGGCCTGGCTTTACTTGATGTCCGCTAGGTATCATATTGACACAAGTTTTTTCGTCAGCTTGAGGAAAACAGCTGCCGCAGAAGGCAACCTAGGAGGCAATGGAGTGAGCACAAGTGCACAGCAGCCATTGTAGTCACTCTATTGCCTCTGGAATAGTCTTGCGAAACCCAGAGGCACCTGCACAATGAATATTTGGCTCTTGTTACTTGCGATAGATTTTTATTAGCGTAATAAAATGGTCTAAAAAGCGGTAAAGATTGGACGACGAGTTGCTTTTTTCGCTAGTCTCCTGTTCGACATCAGAGGTGGGGGGTCGCTTCACAGGTCAAAGACCCTCTCCTCCGCTCATTGCAAGGGAAACCATGATGTTAAAGGTACGCAAGATTTGTGATTGTGAAAAGGCAACGCAGGTCCCGCGCTTTTGAGGCGTGACAAGGCACAGGAACGTAGCTACTGCCCAATGGAAGTCAAGCTCCGCTATGCCACAAGGCTAGTTTTCGGTGTGTCTAGCTGCTTTAAATGAAGCTGATAGGGATGAGGGACTCGATAGGCAAAGTGACAGAGATGCTGTTAGTTGCCCTTGGAGGATCTAATACTGGATATAGATTAATAATTCCGATGGCAAACGCGTCGCCTAGTTTGGATGCTACGTGACAATACCTAAAATTTCGTAAGTTTCTGGATAAGTAATTGTCAGTTCCTTTAATGTTATTAACGTTTTCTCTATAATGTGATCGACTACCCGTAATATAGCCGGCACTAAGTCCCAGATGTTACTTTCCCATCATCATCATCATCATCAACTGCTTGCTCAGGGTCTGCCGCAAGACGAAGACCTCTCCTACAGACCTCTTGCTGCTCGGTATTGCGCAAATCGAGTCCGCAGCTTACCCCTAAATTTCCGTATTTCATCTCCGCATCGTGTATTCACCTTCCCCTTCTTCTATACTCATCAAATGGTATCCATCCTGTTATCTTCAGCGCCTACCTGTTGTCGGTTTGTCTCACTCCTGGGCCAGCCCAAGTCCATTTCTTCCTTTTTTCATTCACCTAAAATATCGTGAAGTGTAGTATATTCTTTGTTGCAGGTAGCTGGTGGGTTGTCCCTGAGTGTTGTTCCTAACATTATGCCTTCCATAATCCGCTGAGTCCACCCAAGTGTGCTTTGTATTTAACAAGTTTCAGCTCTGCATGTCATCACCTGAAGTATGCACTGTTTGTACATTTTTCTTTTGAGTGACAGTGGTAGCTTACTCTTAATTATTTGGGAGTGCTTGTCGAGTGCTCCACAGCCCATATCTATTCTTTCCCGAATTTCTCTGTCATATTTAGGTACAGCAATAACCCTCTATCATAGGTGGTTATAGCCTGCTATTTATTCTATTGTTTCATGTTTAAGATGAACAAAACGCTTTTGGCATGCTTATTCCTCATTATTTCAGATTTTCAACATATTTTTTCCCTTTTCTTTCTGATTGCAATTCCTCAAAGATTGTTGGCATGTGTTCTGCGGTCGCACGTACCAAGACTACCTGGTCCGCAAACCTCCAACGGCTCCAGTACTGCCCGTTTATCCTTAATCCGACGTTTTCCCTGTCAAGCATTCTAAAATAACCCCCTTCATAAATGTTGTAAATAATTTTGGAGAGCTGGTATCCCCCTGTATTACTCCCTTTGACATCAAAATTCGTCGCTTTGCTGGGGAGTAATACTCCACCAGAATTCGTTATAGAACACTTCTAGAAGCCTTATGTTAGTTCCCTCTATTCACTGGTCTTTTAAGCATCTACAACGGCGGCAGTGAGTATCGAATCAAACGCTTTCTCATAATTTATAATGCAATGTAAGGAGGCGTAGCCTAGTCTCGGGATGTTTCAATCCCTGGGCTATGAACATGTATGTGATTTAAAGTTGAGTACCCTTTCCTTACCCAGCCTGCTCTCTGGGTTGACGGGAATACAGGCATTCGCCTATGCGGCTATCCATAACATTGGCAAAAAGCTTTTAAAATGACAGAGAATAGGCTGATGTCTCTGTAAGTATTGTGGTCTTGGTGTCTTCCTTGCTATGAATCAGAATAATGTGCATTTTCCAGGCCACGGGCACATTTTTAGTCTTCAAGCATCGGAAAATAGTGCAGCTGCTTCAGTTCAATATCTCCTCCCTCCTTCAAAAGATCTCAGGTTATGCCGTCGTCACCTGCGCCTTTTCTTATTTTCGTGACATCGAAAGCCTTTCTATTGTAGGGGGACATAGCAAGTTTACCCTTGTATTCTCAGTAGTGTCCCGTGGTCAAACGTCGCTGTCCTACAGCCTGGTGTAAAAGTGTTCGGCTACCTTAATTATCTCGTCCCTTTTGTGCGTAATGTTTCCTGCTCTGTATGACTGCGTGCATCTTGTCCTTTGCCTATGGATAGCGTTCTCTAGTTTCTTTCAAGCTTCCCTCCTGTTTTCCAGCATTGTTTTATTTTTTTGTTCAGTTTCACAGCTAGGGCAATTCAATCCCACCCACCGTACTTGGCAATTGTTCCGTCGCTTTCTCACTTTTCCACTTTGTTTTTTACATGTTTCTTCTCCCACAGCCGCCGCCGATTCGCTGAGTGGCCGTAATAAAACCGCGTATAATACGACCCGCGTATAATACGAGGTGTAATTGGGGGACAGCAAAATCAGAAAAAAGTTTTTATCCGCATATACGAGGTAAAGAGCACAGAAAAAATTCATTTGCACTGCAGTTACCCTTCAGTCATTGTCAGTTTTCACTGGCACTGTCTCCGACGTCCGTTCAGTCATCGTCAGGTTCGCTGCCGCTGTCTCCTGAAGTCGCCTTGTTGGGGATTCTTCCCACAGAAAGTGGTCCTCAGTGCCATCAAGAGCGTTCGAGATGCCGCATTTCTTAAAAGAGCGACTGACGAGCTCCTCTGGATGCTGGCCCACGCATCCGCGATCCAGCCACAAAGCACCGCTCCCGCGTCAGCCATTCGGTAGCTGTCACTTACGGGTCTCCTGACCTCATCCACTCTTGGTAGCAGGACCTGATGAACTCTTTGAAAGGCTTGTTGATGCAAACGTCAAGCGGTTGCAACTGGGATGTCATTCTCCTAAAATGACAATGAGTTCGATGCGGGGTTCGCAACAACTTCTTCACGGAATCGGCCAGGTCAGAGAGGCGTCCAACAGGAGCACTGACGGGAACCCCCAACGTGCTCCAGGCTGACACCACCGACTTTATCCAGTCAAGCACCGTTTCTTTCTCCACCCGCGAATGCTGCCTTCGGTGACGCCGACTGCCGTCCTGCGGCGCAATTCCTGATGGTCTCGGCACATAAAATAACTTTTCTTTTAATTGCCGCTGAATACTGCCTTCGTGCACCCGACATCGTGATAGACTTGCGGTGAACGTGCCGATCCTTCGCGTGGTCAAAACAATCAAAATGCGGCTGAGAAGCAGCGCCAGCTAACGTCACCGCAAATGCCCCTCCGCTGAAACCGAAACCGAAAGTGCAAATTTTCGGCTAAAAACTTTGGGATCCACATATATACGAGGCATAAATTTTAGTTAGTAAAATTTGGAAAAAAAACCTCGTATTATACGCGGTTTTTACGGTACGTTGTCATATAGCCTGTCTACACTGACCTCGTTCTACTCGTTCAAAATCAAGAATTTGTTTTGAGGAAATATTCGAATCTCCTGTCATCAGGCTCAGACTCCATGCGGGGTTTCTTAAATTTCACGAGTTTCGTTCTATTCTTCTAATATTTTCTTGTATTCTTCTAATTCTTCTAATTCTTCTTCTAATTTGGGCTGTCAGCATCTCCTGTCATCGTCATTTCTCGTAGTCACGGTACTAAAACAGCGGACACTCGTTTCCAACGCCTCGCGCTAGAATGCTTCGCGCTTAAGACACGAGACTTCTACAGCAAAGCTGATACCTCTACCCAGAAACGTTTCATCTCCATGGGCAAAAGCGCCAAGATGGCAAGAACGCACTTAAACACTGCATGCTTCGCCCAGCGATGGCGTAGAGGTGCAGCGATGGCGTAGAGGTAGAACACCCGCCTGGCGTGCAGAAGGACCATGGTTCGAATCCCGGTGCCGGACAATTCCCACCGGATTAAAAAAAAAAATCCGGCGTATTGATGGAATTGCCCAAAAGGGGCTTGGGGTGCGGCCTGACCCCGGCGACCATTGCCGGTAATGCCACTCCCTCACCAGAGCAGGATTGGCCACCCTGGTGTAGTACCGGCCACAACCTCCCATGAATACGCCAACTAACCCTCGGCCCTCAGTCCCCAGCGGCTGCGAAGCAACTGACCACGGCGGCGGTCAGACCTGTGACGCAGCAGAGGGTGCTAAGAATCACTGGATCCAGACAGGCCGCCAATGGAATCTGAACCTGGCAAACGTTTAACGTGCGAACTTTATCTAGCGAAGCAAGTCTCGAGTGTTGTTCGAGGAATTAGAGGGCATTAAATGGGATGGCAATAGGGCTTAGCGAGGTTAGGAGGGCAGGCGAAGCCCTTACGGATGCTGAAAAATGGACACGTCCTTATGTTACGCGTGGTCTAGAGGACAGAAGAGAACTGGGAGTGGGATTTCTAGTCAATAAAAGCATAGCTGGCAACATAGACGAATACTACAGCATTAACGAAGGGTAGCAGCTCATTGTAATTAGGCTCAATAAGAGGTACAAGCTCAAGGTGGTGGCAGGGCTACGCGCCCACATCCAGCCACGACGACCAAGTAGTGGAACGCTTCTATGAAGATGTGGAATCGGCAATGGCTAAAGTAAAACGCAGTATACTGTAGTTATGGGGACCTCAATGCTAAAGTAGGCAAGAATCAGGCTGGAGACAAGGCAGTTGGGAACGTATGGTCTGGGCTGTAGAAATAGCAGGGGGGACCTACTAGTTGAGTTCGCAGAACGGAATAACCTACGCATAATGAATACCTTCTTCTGTAAACGGGAGAGTCGGAAGTGGACCTGGAGGAGCCCGAATGGGAGCACAAAAATAAAATAGACTTCATATTATGCGATAACCCTGGCGTCGTGCAGGATGTGGAAGTGCTCGGAAGGGTAAGGTGTAGTGACCCACCGTATGGTAAGATCTCGAATTAGGCTAGAGTTGAGGAGGGACCGCAACAAGCTAGTACGAAAGAAGCCGATAAATGAGCAAACAGTAAGACGTAAAGTAGAAGAATTCAGGATCGCGCTGCAGAACCGATATTCCGCCCTTAACGAGGAAGCCGAGATTACGACACAGGAAGCCAGCGACAACCTTCCACGCATTCTCCGAGTGTGCAGTAGAAGTCGGGGGCACTATGGCTAGACAGGATACTGGTAAACCTTCACAGGAGACGAAAGATCTAATCAGGAAACGGCAAACCATGAGAATCTCTACCGCAGCTGACAGAATAGAACTAGCAGAGCTTTGGAAGTTAACCAATAAGTGTAAGACAGCTGACATACGGAAGTATAATATGGAGAGGATCGAATACGCTGTAAAGAACGGAGGTAGCCTGAAAGCAGTAAGAGACGTCTGGCGTGGGGAAAAATCAGATGTATGCACTTAAGGATAAGCAAGGCAATGTCATCACAAATAGGGATAAAATAGTCACAGTGGCCGAGGAGCTCTATAGGGGTCTTTACAATAGGCCGGGACATACAGGATAATGCCGAACGAGACAGTAGTTCAGAGGAGATAGACACCCCACCAGTAACGACCGAAGAAGTAAGGAAGGCTTTGAAAGAAATGAAAGGGGGCAAAGCACCTGCTGAGGATCAGATAACAGCAGACCTCTTGAAGATGGCGGAGAAATTGTACTTGAAAAACTGGCAACCTGTATACGCAATGCCTAATGCACCGCATGGTACCGGAATCTTGGAAGAACGCGAACATCATCCTAATCCATAAGAAAGGTGACATGAAGGACTTGAAAAACTACAGGCCGATCAGCTTACTGTCAGTCGTCTACAAGGTATTTACCAAGGTAATCGCTAACCGAATCTCTGCAACCTTAGATTTCAGTCAACCTAAAGAACAAGCAGGGTTCCGTAAAGGTTATTCAACAATGGACCATATTCACACGATCAATCAGGTGATAGAGAAGTGCGCTGAGTATACTCAACCCCTATATATAGCCTTCATAGAGTATGAGATAGCATTTGACTCGTCGAAACCCTAGCAGTAATTCAGGCATTACGGAACCAGGGGGTAGATGAGCATTATGTAAGAATACTAGAGGATATCTATAATGGGTCTACAGCTACCATCATCCTCCATAAGGAGAGCAGTAAAATACCTATAAGGAAGGGTGTCAGACAAGGAGACACAATATCTCCAATGTTATTCACAGCATGCTTACAAGAAGTATTCAGAACGTTGGATTGGGAACAGGTGGGAGTAAGGGTAATGGAGAATACCTCAGTAACCTCAAGATTTGCTGATGACGTTGCCTTGCTAAGTAACTCGGGGGACGAATTGCAAAGCATGCTTTCCGCACTGGGCGAACAGAGTAGAACCGTGGGCCTGAAAATTAATATGCAGAAAACTAAAGTAATGATCAATAACCTCGGGACAGCCCAGCAGTTGAGATAGATGGCGAGGCAGTGGAAGTGTTAAGCGAATATATATACTTAGGCCAAGTTGTGACCCCAGATCCCAACCATGAGGCAGAGATAATTAGAAGGATCAGAATGGAGTGGGGTGCATATGGCAGACATTATCAGATAATGAATAGCAGCCTCCATGGTCGTTGAGAAGAAAGTGCATGGACAGCTGCATCTTACCGGTTACTCACCTACGGGGCAGAACTTGGAGGCTCACTAAGG
This sequence comes from Haemaphysalis longicornis, assembly GCA_013339765.2. Classification (NCBI taxonomy): domain Eukaryota; kingdom Metazoa; phylum Arthropoda; class Arachnida; order Ixodida; family Ixodidae; genus Haemaphysalis; species Haemaphysalis longicornis. The sequence goes on along the minus strand of CM023452.1, from coordinate 164,839,893 downwards.
AGGGTTCAACTTAATTGAGAACGACTCAGCGGGCAATGGAGCGGAAAATGATAGGTGTAACATTAAGGGACAAGAAGAGAGCGAATGGGTCAGGAGCAAACTGGTGTTAAAGACATATTAGTAGAAATTAAGAAGAAAAATGACTTGGGCAGGGCATGTAATGCGAAGGCAAGATAAACCGCTGGTCATTAAGGGTAACAGAGTGGATCCCTAGAGAAGTGCAGCGCTGCAGGGGGCGGCAGAAAGTTAGATGGGCAGATGAGATCAAGAAGTTTGCGGGATGAATTGGTCCAGTTGGCACAGGACCGAAGTAATTGGAGAATAATGGGAGAGGCCTTTGCCCTGCAGTGGGCGTAGACAGGCTGGTGATGATGATGATGATGATGATTCAGCGTTAACTTCCATCTAACAATGCTGGGTCGCTGCCCCGAATCTCAGCACCTCTACGCAGGGTGCCGAACGGGAACAGGAACCGAACCCGAACTTTCTCCGGGATCCAGAACCGAAAAGAACCCGTTTATTTTCCGCCATTTTGGAACTGAACCCGAAGCGTAACGAATCGAAGGAACCGTTTCAAACTTGTTCTAAGACTTAAACTTGTATTTTCAACTTTTCGAATAACCTGCACTACCTTGCGTATTAATATATTTTTCCACTCGTCCGACAGCACCACCTACTTTTTTTACATAGTCAGTAGTCCTGCAACAAATTTGGGTCTTTATTATTACCCTCAATTTAATAGAAAGTTGTCTGTATACGCTACCAGTTTGCGTTAGATACTGCCCATCTCCACAATTTATCTTTTGTATTTACAAACATTTATGTTAGAAGTGTTTGTTCGAGGCAACTTATCACGGCTTATCTTCACGGCTCCTATGCGCATAGTGTTTAATTGCGGAACGTTTGCAATGCGCTCTAATTCAAATACATCTCTGACCCATTGTTAAGGCTTACATGGATACGATCTACAATAAAAACATTCGACTTAGTGTAGTTTGATTAGGGAGTTGTATACAAACAGTAATAAGACAAAAATACTCACAATCCGCTGTCACCGGCGCTTCTTCTTGTATTGTGGCATTGATCCATTTTTTACTGTTCTGAGAGAGCATAATATTTTAAAAAAAACTTTGGGGTGCCTTCTCATATTTATTTTAAAGAGATGCGACAGTGTTTCCATACCATCGTGAATCAGCTCAGCAATACCATCCTGGGCCGCATAGAACAAAGTCGGTTAAAGCATAGTAGGGGGTAGACGGAGGTGCATTAGTTACATGAGTGGGTGAGCTAATGAAATTAGAGGGATAAGTGTGCTGATGGATTTGTATGAGAGGAATTAGTGCATGGGTTTAGGTGGATTACAGCCCCGGACCAACCACGATTTCTTTGGGGACCTTGACACTAGAAAAGTTGGCGTAGCACCCCCACCCCCCTGGACCTCTCAGAAAATTTATTTGCACACGAAATAACCCGAAATATTTCATTTGACGGCCATCGGAATGCTAGAAAATGTTGTTCTTTACGCACGTATTGCGCTAAAATGTTGCTAGCACGGGATTGACATCTCGGAGTGAAGTAATACATCATTGCCTATTCCATATTTGATATGCAGTACAGGCTTTTGAAAGAAAGCATATCTATGTCATAAAATTGTCGAAAACAATTAACGGAAATAAAAACTAACAAGCTACCAACTGGCTTAATGAGAATGACATCCGATAACAATCTTCAGTACATTATATTATATTCATCTATTATTCTTCAGCCTTCGACATTTGATGCATCGCAGTCTCCGGACATAGATCGAACTAAGACGGCGGGAATAGCCCGAACGCTCAGCCAAAGAGACCTGAAGTTATCATAACTGACTGTGAGCAGGCGTTCCGCAACTTCGCCAATTGCCGATTGGATGTTACAACACTTCGAATTATGAATCGGAGGCCACAAACGAGGCCAGTCAGGATTGCATGGGCAACCCCTCACTGTACAATTCCCGGCAATGAGATCGCCAACCTTGCGCCTCTTGATTTGACCCGCACCGCCAGCGTTGATGAAGCGAAGCCCGAGCGCATGCATCCGGTTGTCACATGACAGGAAATTACGCACCACTTAAGGCTCCCCCGTAAAACGCATTCATCCCCGCACAAATCGCCACCGATTAACCCGGAAGGAATATTTCACGACTTGCACATCACTAATTCTTGCAGACCAGCACAGTTCACCTCTTTGGCTGGAAACAATTCTCTTTACTGGTAGGGCTTTAAGTGCCCGACGAGAAATCGGAAGAGAGCAAAAAAAATTTTCGCCCCATGACGTCGCGCACGCCTGTCGTGATACTGAGTCAGCGATTGTGATTTTTACTTATTATAGGCGTGGTGCTGAATGAGTACGCTGACACCCTGTCTTGCCGATTAGAATCACGGACGTCTCGCCGTCTGAAACCTGAGCCGCTGCCATGCTCAAGTGTAACGCTGCAAAAAATGGTTAGTTTGACGCTGAGCTGGTCAAAGATGCTCGACAAGCGAAGCTGAGATTATAAGCTGATGCACAGCTGGCTAGTTTGAAGATCCGCTCGCGCGGATTCATCTAAGCGTGTCCATCATGAATGGAAGCTGGTCGAACGTACGGCAACTATTAACTTTTCGGCTGATGGCTGTAGCTTACCGAAAAAGCGCCTAGACAGCTCTTTAACCTGTAAACCTATTGAAACATCAACGCGATAATGAGGTAATGGCCTTCATGGGGACCTTGTCGCGGGAGTTCGGCCGTGTTCAGACTACTGCCGCAACTGTCGTAATAACTTTAAAGAATGACATCATTTCACTTCTCAGCCAACCAAACTGCATGGCATGCCGTTTATTTCGTTCATAGATCACGATATGGCTTTTTCGTCAGTAGTCTGAGCATAGCCTTGTCTAAATTTATGTCTCTAGCGTGTTAGCGCGCGCGCTGAGCCCGCGCCAAAAATAAAAAGAACACGTTTATATTTGTGCCACTATATGTGCTACGAGATTCTCATTAGACACAAATGTGCTCTAGAACTTTATATAAGAGGAATATGAAAGGATTAGAACACTCATTGCCAATTCCCTGACGAAAATGTGACATTTCGCATCGTTCTTTTCAAGCGCATCTGCAATGAATGTGAGCTTCTCGAACGTATGGTTACTATTTATTTACATGACGGCTTTTCTCTGTCTCTTTACCACAAATACGCCTACCCAACTACATTGCTTCTCACGCCATCAGAAAAGCGACGCGAAAAAGCCAGTATGGCCTTTCAAGGGTCCCCTTGTGGCAAAACTTAGCTAGGTTTGTTTCGATTGTGTGACTTGTGTGTGACGACGCTTTTCTGTCCAAAATTAGGGCCATTTATGACGCTTCCTTTCCTCTCAGGCATGCCAGGAAATGCAAAAATAGGAAACCCTGGATAACGGCAGAATCAATCCGGAAAATTAAATGTAAGAACAAGTTATACGCGCAGTTCATAAGATCACGGGATCCTGAAAAACTAGATATATATAAAAAATACCGAAATCAGTTAAACCGAGAACTGAAGAGAGCAAAACTGGAGTACCTCAGCAATCTTTTCGATCGCTCTCCAAGTAACAGTGCGCGAGACCAATGGGACCAAGTAAAACGCTTGCTCAACTTCGGGTCGCACAGCCAAATTGCTTCGATTGAAAAAGAAGGGGAAGTTCTGTGCGGGAAGGTACTTTCCAACAAGTTTAATCGGTGTTTCGTCAATATAACAAAGCGTTGTGTGCACCACTAGATGTCCCCGTTAGTTATCCCTGTGGGACACCAGGCGTACAGGAAACGCTTTTTATGTTTCCAACAACAGAATCTGAAGTAGTATCAATGTTTTCAAACCTCCGAACAAGTAAATCCAGGGATAAAGACGGTTTTCAAATTCACCCGTTTAAATTTGTAATAGACCTTTTAGCCCCGACACTGGTCCATATCCATAACCTATGTCTCAGTACTGGCGTCTTCCCAAAACAAATACAAATTGCAAAGGTTGTTGCCATACACAAAGGTGGTTCTGTTTCTGACTTTTCTAACTACAGACCGGTATCTATTCTTCCAGCATTATCTAAGGCACTAGAGAAAATTATTCATTGCAGGTTATCTAACTGTTTAAGTAAGCACTCTGTGCTTTCCGATTGCCAGTTCGGATTTAGAAAACAGAGATCCACTGAAATGGCATTAACGAAACAAAAAGAAATTATAATTGACGCATTTGAAGAAAAGCTCCTTGCTGTCGGCATATACGTAGACTTATTCAAGGCATTTGACCTGATTGATCACTCCGTCTTATTTCAAAAGCTCCGTCACTATGGCATTCGGGGAATTGGCCTTGCTTTAATACAGTCATACCTAATGTACCGTAGACAAATGGTGTGTTTTAATGAAACCTTGTCAGACGATGAGTCCATCACGTCTGGTGTACCGCAGGGCAGCATTTTGGGGCCTTTGTTGTTTCTAGTATATCTAAATGATATTTTTGATATCCCTTTTCCAGTTCATCTCGTAGCTTACGCTGATGATATTACAATGCTTGCCACAGGAAACACACTAGCTGAGTTGTCACTCTGTGGCAACCAATTTTTGGAATATTTGCGTTGCTGGTGCAATAAAAATCGTCTCAAGGTTAATACGTATAAAACGAAAGCTGTGATATATAGAGCAAAAAATAGAGTAGTAAGTGGTGACATCGAATTGCTTTTGGGAAATGACAAGATTGACATCGTGTCCAGTATAAAATCTCGCGGTGTCGTATTCTCGGAGACGCTGAATTGGGATATACAGGTTGACAGTGTTAGAGCTAAAATGAACAAATTAAATGGCTTGTTATGTAAACATAGGTTAACACTTCCCACACAAGTTAAACTGCTCATTTACAACGCATATATTGTACCTGTGGTCACTTATTGCCACACGGTTTGGGGAACGACGACAAAGTCTAATAAACAACGCCTTCTTGTTGCGCAAAAAAGAGCAATAAGGCTGATAGCTAATATACCGTGGAATGCTCGCACAGAAAAATACTTCAGGCAGTATAATATTCTTAGAGTAACTACAATGTATACATATAGGCTACTTTGCATTTACAAAACTGCTGTAACAATGAACAATGCCTTCATGATAACAATCTTTAGGTTAGTGTGTCATGAACCTACTTATAATATACGTCACTCTAACCCATGGATCCTACCATTAAGCCGCACCAAATACCGCACACAGTCTTTATCTTGGAATCTACCCAGATACTTAAATATTCTCGATGGTAATAACGTTAATATTCGATTGTTTTCTACAACAACTTATATAGAATTGATGCATCTTCTTGAGCCTTCGACCGAATAGGCTCATCTAAGTAGCAATTTTACAATGAAATGTCACGATGTAATATTTTCGCTGTAATTTTTTTTGCCTTTGACATTAGAATTGTGTAATGGTACTTGTGTGGAATTGTGTACTTGTATGTATTTAGAATTGTATAATAATGTTTTTACCGATTTGAATTTGTGTAGTTGTGTATATTTTTCAAACTGTCGCGTTGCGTTTGTGCTCTAATCACATAACTGCTAAGTGGGGCGTAAGGGGTCTTCAAGCTGCATATGGCAGCTTCTTCCCTTCCGTCCTCTCTCATTGTGTACTTTGTGTACTTTGTTTGAAAGAATAAAACATATCATATCATTAATCATAAATCATAAATCAACTTCCGTTACAGCTAGTCCAAATCGCTTGTTACTGAATGGGGCCTTTGAAGCACTGTCATAATTTGAGCAGAACGTTATCTTTTGGGAGAGCTGAGTGCTAATGATAATTGTTCAACGTGCTAAACGAATGGAAACTATGTGCAAATCAATGTGTCGAATATGCCTTTATTTATAAGAACGTATCCACGAAAGCTCAATTTTAACAGGCGTTGTTTGACAGAGACGCACGCGTTCGCTCGCTGAATAGGAGACAACTTTACTATGTAATCGAAACGAAAGACGCCGCCAAATTTACAAAGGAAATTTATAATGTATGATCCAAGCGGTAAATCGCCCCCGCATAGTCTTGTCAAAATTCATTGTAGACAAAAGATGCACAGCATTCGTGCGATATGTGTTAAGCAAATACGGGCTTGAGATAGATAAGCCTGAAAAGGAGACTCGCAATGCTGAAAAGGTTGCATGCATCAATGTATATGTTTATTTATCAATAGTAAGTGCCACCGTAGTAGAAAACATAACACCACGTAAACCATATTGCGACGCACGTTCCCAAGCACAATCACGCACACACATAGAAGAGGCGAGAATTTCGCTTTGGAAGACGAGAAAAAATGAAGCAAACCTTTACACAAAGCAATCCAATCATCTTAAACAACATAACAAATTTAAATTACAATAAATAAACAACACTTTATCTTAAAAGCTATTAATCTGATTGCCAAAACACAAGCTTACACATCGTCGGAGAACATTATATTAAAAGCGTGGTTCTTAAACGAGTGCAGGAGCCAACACCGCTCGAGCTCAAGCAAAGGCGTGTCTTGAATAAGCTAAAAGAGCTCTCCTGCGGAAGCGGCTCCCTCAACCAAAGCACGGGAAAAGCACGCCAGAAGTCACTTAAGCCACCCTCTCCCCAGTGCACATCCTCGTGGTTCTCCCCTTACTCTTTGTAAACATTATTCGGATCAGGCAGCGACCGAGTGAAAGCGCTAAGCCGCCTACCTACTCCTATTGACCACCGTCTCCCACCTTCTCCGAGAGGCGTCATTAGAACAATAAGAGACTTCTTGGCAGCGCTGATAGACTTTTTCAGTACTGGTGTTGGTGTCGCTATTCTCGTCAGATTTATGTATCTGATTTTAAATATTTGATTATGGCTTTGAGTGACAAAGATTCTTGAACAAATATTAATGAATAAAACAGACGCTAAACAGCCAGGCATGTGTGCAGCCATAATGTAATCATACTTTCAGAATCAAGTACGGCCAGTACTTCGTGTGTTGAAGCAGCAAGCTTATAGCATTTTGAATGAAGTTGAAGTAACAGTTTGCAATTTGTAGGGAATTTGTTCTTGGTATAGTTTTCCCTGGCAATATATCAGAAAGTACGATAAATTTCGATGCTCTCCAAATTTTATTTGGAACCAAGTCTGGGATTCCCTAGTCGCAGTAGATTTATTGACATTAGTAGCCTTCTCTGCACATGAACATGTGTGAGAGTTTTACTTTCTGCAGTTGTTGTTCATACAGAATTACTACTAATCTAGACATTTAACTTAATTTTGTAAGCTGAGAACTTTTCAAATGCTTGGAATCAGCATATGTCATTCAATCACTAATGATGACGATGATGACGGTTTCATTACATAAAATGACTGAACGATAAGATTCGCATGTATTTTGAACAAAACTGTTAATTTTTATATAACGTGTGATGTCAACTAACTCTCATACTATACTGTACTTACTATAATACACTATACTATCTAGTATACCACACAGCTGTGCAGCTGCGGCTCAACGCAGACTTTATTACTCAAACAACAATCAACATCATTACAAATTAAACTCCCCCTGTATCTAAGGCCTAAAAATTTCCGGCGATTTTTTTATGGAACATTTCCGGCGAAAGCCATTTATTTGTTGAGTTTACTGAATACATTGCATTTTTTTCAGAAAATGTCGTTTGCTTCACCCCAAACTAATGTTGACACATGAAAGTGCATTTTGAATAGGAAAGTGCTCGATGAGCAGTTTTTCTGTAACATGGGAAAGGTTTTGTCAACGACACTTAAAAAAAATTGTAAGCTATATATAGGGCGCGAAATAGAAGCGGCCATTGTATTGCATCAAGGCATTACGCTGTTTGGCTCCGTTGCCATCAAACGCCCGCAAGCCGTCACTCAGCCCAGCAATTCATCGCTGCTCCTTCTCTATACCAATGTTAAGGGAAAAGAAGGTTGCGTTGATATGATAGTTCTTTATCTCGCACGCAATTAACTTGTGCTCAATTAGTTCGGGCCGCAAAAACAAAAAAAAATTAGTGCCCTTCAATTTTGTGAAAAGGGATAACCTACTAAAACCAGACGCAGTCGACAGAGCGCACGAAACAAACCACGTTTGTTGGTTTATGCGATTGAGCACACTTCCTAGTCATGCAGCGGGATGAAAGTTAGCGTACTGGAGCTCTAACCTTGAGTACAGACATTAAGCTTTCTATTTCTCGTCCGCGTAGTCCGCATTTTACTATCTGCGTAACACACAACCCAATGCGCTCCACCAGTGAATACACCAAACAGGTGGCATTCGTCCGTTTGACATCATCGCGGAACTTCCCGGAAGTACACTGGACAAGACATCAGTCATGACATGATCGCATGGCTTCGTGTCCACGCCGCACTCCCTGTATTCAGGCCCGGCACGTGCGCGCATTGACCAGCAACCGCATATGTGGGCGTGATAAACAGGAGACGCTTGCAAACAGAGGGTTCGGTAGCGTCGCTAGGGCCGAAAAAGAACACCGAAGCGTTACCGAGTCAGAGGAATAAAAATGGCAGGAGGAGGGTGTGTCTGATATATGCTGCTTCACAGAATTCAATGAGTTACTTCAATGGCATAAGAAGAACACAAACGTCGTCCCAAATTATTCTCTTGAAACGGAAAGAGTTCGTTCATACGTGTAAAATATTTCAAAATTAGATATTCATGCGAATTTCGCCAAACACAACAAAAATGTTCTGAGTTAGCTGAATTGAAAATATACTGTATCTTGCACAACAGGTCTTTCGCCAATGTACGACACTCTATCACTTTTATAAGCAATTATGGCTTGCAAAACTGTTCATAGTGTACGCACCCGCTTCACCATAAAATACCACATTGAGAGTTTAACGTTTGACTGCACTTGACTATCTGTAATAGGGTTTCACAAACGACGCAATCGGAAGGACGGGCGGGTACAGTGAGTGCCCTTCACAGAATGAAAAATGGCGTGGCTCAAAGCGTGCTCTGCTTGCCTCAGATTCAATGGGCAGTCGGCAGTCCCACTCGTGAGCTCAGACACTCAATCTTATTTTGTGCGAAACTGCCACGTGCGTTTCAGTCTAAGTGAGCCGGAAAGTACTGTGGCATTATGAGCTTGAGCCCTGGTTAGCCAGACTTCTCTGGTTATTGGGTGACTGAGCCCTAATGTGAGACGGGAACCGTCCGAGTCCTCATAAGGCTGTGGAAGTGCGACCTCTCGTGAGATTTCGAGGGGCGAAGCCGTCATGAGTGTGGGTGAATAAGACCCCTCGTGAGACTGCCGCAAATTCGCCAATGCTCCATTGGATGTTACAACACTCCTAATTAGGAATCAGAGACCACCAAAGAGAGCAGTCAGGATTTCAGGCGCCAACCCTCACAGTGTCATTCCCGCCAACGGGATCGCCCACCTCGCGGCTTGAGATTTGACCGGTCGAGTCAGCGCTGGTGAATCCAAGCCCGAGCGCATGCATCCTGTTGTCACACGGCACGAAATTACGTGGCAAGGAAGGATTATTTCACGCCTGCACATGAACACCTTCCTGCACCCCACCACCCTTAACTTTTGACCGCACAAATTTCTTTTCACTTTGACTCTTGAAGGGAGATCCTGAGACCACCAGAAACATAGTGGGCGGCCAAGACAATTCTACCCTAGAACCCTCAACCTTTAGCTTTCAGTAGAGCTATGGCAGAGATTCTTGGCCCGCTTCTGTTTCGAAGATCAGCTGCGCCAGGTCGAAACGGCTGTCGACTCGGGTCGAGCTGAAGGCGTTCTGGAATGAAGACGCCTCTCTCAAGCTTTTCCTCGATTTAATTAGTTTTTTCTCTGTGTCTCTCTAAGACTGACCTTCATCGCTGCCTGTGACATCACTAAGCTGTTATCTTTCCAAGAACCCAATCAATGTAACCTGTCGTTGATGTGCCGTTGGCAAGTTGCTGTCGCCGGTTTTCCCCCACATTCAGGGAGTCATTATAGCCGTTCCTTCCTTCCAGCCCGTCTACTAGCAGATAGAAGGCGAGCAAAATAAAATCGCTCTAGGCGCCATATGCCACGCTTTACAGTGGACGATGACGCCGAAGCCGGGCGGTTTTATACTTCTAGCACTGCTAATGATCCGTGTTCAAAAAAAACGCCGTTGAAACTATGAATACAGTCAGTCGTTAATTTAGATGCAGCAATGATTTCCGTAATTACCGTATTTTTTTCTTTTTAGCGTAGGGTAATTTATTCACAACTTACGCACTGCTCTGAGCCTGAAGGTGGCATTCATGTCCACCACTCTTGATTGAACCGTTTAACGACAGAATGCTCAAGCCATGCGACGCTAAAGTAGAATTTGATGCCCCCGCTAAGCCCTGCTGCACCCGAGCCCCCGACTTAAGTTCGCGTAGCTTGATGACGCGCCGAAACGGCTGGGCTGAATCTCACCCCGCTGTCCAACGGCCCGCGGCAAACGGGCACCTGCATACCTGGTAGCAGTGCCGGAGAGTTGCCTCCTGCTTCCCCTCTTTGTCGCATCCTGGGATGCAACCCTTTCGCCTTCATTCGTAGAATTCAACTGCTAGAGGTCGAAGCGGAAACCCGGCGATATAAAAGCTCGACGCGCAAGGCCCACGGGCGCCAATCGACGGGGTGCCGAGCTGAGGCGTGCTCTTACCTTTGTGGGAGCCGTGTAACGCCATTGTACATATTGTATATAAATGCTGCTTTAACTCACCCTCGCCCAGATGGCTTAATCCCTCAGCTCTGCGTAGGAAAGGTAGCGAGCTTAGCAAGGCACCTTCACAACAGCCAGTGGATGACAGTACATTGCGGCTCACTGTTAAAAGGAAACGTTGAGAGCGTAACTGTCGCGCTGCGCGAAGCGCCGGCGCCGAGAACTTGCGAGAATCGGCGACAGCCGGCCCATGTGCAAAGACGGCATTAGGCCGGAGAAACCGCTTTGTCATCTGCTACGGCGTTCCGCTGTGCCGCTCAAGTTGCGATACATGAGTACTTGCGCACATGCGAGGATGTTGAGCGGCACGTGAATGCGCCGCAGACGATAACAGAGATTCTTCATCCGCCTCGTGTGGTCAGTGCGCAGATGCCGGCTATCTCCGATTCCCACCACTTGTCGGCACCGGCGCGTTAATACCAAAGTTAATACCATTCGATAATACCAAAGGGAGTGCACCGCTTTTTGAAGCCCTTGCGGGTTGCCTGCGTACAAAAACGCTTATCCGCGAGCCGGTACAAACAGAACTATGCGCAGGCTGCGGAAATGAGCCAGAAACCATGCGACATATTCTAACGCAGTGCACAAGTATCCGTCCAGTCCTCAGTCATGGAGCCATCCAGCTTCTGAAGGCCCTTGGCTTTACGGTTAGCGGAAAAGTTAATTGGACAGCAGTAGAGGTTAGTAAAAGAAGGTTAGAATGTTGGTGGGAAAAGAGCAAAGAACAAGAACAACAACAAACATGCGAGGAAAGAAGTCAGACTAGCACAGAAATTTCGTAAAAGTATTTTCTTTTTATTTTGATATTTTTTTATTTATTTTGTTTGTATATTTTGCGAGGTGATTGTACAGTGCCGTTGCGACTAAGGCCGCTGTGCAGCGCCACCCCGTTACAAAGGGGAAGACAAAGCATCGTAATCATCATCATCACGCTCTTCCCCTTCAACAGTGGATCCGCACTGTACATGAAAGCGTATCAGCCCAACCAATTTATATTCACTGCGTTTATTTTGCTTCATTGTGCGAAAATATGTGTCCGTGTGTGCTTCCACGTGCCGACATATTATGGTACCAAAATAGGTTGCGGGCTCGCTGGCTCGATGCTACCCAAACACCTTGCCTACCCGGCAAAGCAGCAGCCAACGTGCCAGTAACGTATGCTTGTCTGCATGCCTACCTACCAGCCAGACGATTTATGGGACGGGGTGTGATTCGGACGAGGGGCGTTCCGTGACGACGGGTGTTGGGGAATTGACGATCCCAGGCAACTCACAGGTGTGACGCATCCAGCTGCACCGAAATTGCGTAAAATACGTCTTTCCACCTGATACCGCTGTTTCGATGGCCATCCATGCGCATATTTAGCGAGTGCACTTGTCCAGTCCGTATCGACGGGCGCAGTGCAGCGCGAAGCCCGTTACGAGCCGGAAAACTTAAAGAACTTTTCAGTAAGTCAGTAACAAAGTTACATCTGACAAAGGCGACAGCACCCTTCAACATGGTGGATCCGAAGAGACTGTCCAGAAAGCGTACAGAATCCAATTTATATTCCTCCGGTTTTTTTACCCTTCTTGTGCGAAATTGATATATGTGTCTCGTGTGTGAATTCCGACGTGCCGTAGCGATAGCGGTGTCAGCTGCGCACCCAAAAAGGGGAGCGAGCTCGCTGGTCTCCGATCGCCTCCCTAACATGCCTTGCTCTGTACCCGGGCCCAAAGCAGCAGCCAACGTGCCGACGTATGCTTGATGCTGCGATTGGCCGCGCTCCAGCCGACGATATTATGGGACGAGGGTGATAGCTTGCGGCGCGTCGCCTCGTGCAACGCCTTGGCCGGTGACACACGGGCAGGGCGGGGTGGGGGGTTGCAAAGTCCCACTACGGCGACATTCGATCGTATCACAAAAGAATTGTAGGCGGACGAATAGTCGCTTAGTGGACGGACGGGGCAATAATATCCTGCATGGAGACTGCCATTGCTTGAAGATTCAGGCGAGGATTCTACAAGAAGAGCTTCAGAGGGGGGGGGGGACGGAGGGGGGGCGGAGGCACTGGGGCGCTGCGTTCTTCCCAGGAGGCCACATGCTTGCCATCCAGAACAATGGCGACGATGCATTATTTGGAGACGAGGTGAGGCCCGTCACTGGTCGGCAAGGGGAGGAATCACTAAGCGTCATAGTGGCGGCCATGTTTGTGAGCCTCGTTGTAGCCGAGAGAACTAAGGCGCCATCGAAGATAGAGGTAGCAGAAATGCGGGTGATGAATGCTTCAGGAAAGTGTGAGGGAAATGGTTTTATGCCGCGGCCGCGTTGCAGGCTGCCACGTGGTACGAGATAAGGCCGTCGTGCGTTCGCTGATGAAGGGACCACTTCCTGAGGCGCCGCAGCGATGCGCCTTCGTTGAGAAGAATGTACTTCCCACTGCTCTCAAAATTCTTATTAGCAAGTATTCTATTGGTAACCCAATTTTTGTTTCAACAACAAAAAAAACAATTGCGGTGTATGAAATTGCGTGTTTATAAACCATCAATTAAAAGAAGTTACTATTTCAAATGAACTGGAATAAACTGAAAAAAACATACTTGCAGCCATAGAGTAATGCTTTCATATTCACACAGATCCGCGGCGTTAAGTGTGCCACCGAACATTTTGTTTCGTTTCAGTTAGTGTTGTAATCGCTGACCTCCCATTGAAAACATTTTGCAGTGAATTGTAGAGCCAAAACGATTCTTCAACACTTGCGATAAACGCTTTCACTCTTTCCTTCGCGTCTGGAAGCATCTCGAAAGCTATAGCTATTGGAAGCACGGAGCGGCGCTGCGTGATTTGCTCATCTCAGCGGATACGCCTTCCGTATCTGCGTTGCCTTTTTTGTTGCTTTCTGTTAAAATAGCTATCAAGTGCATCCTTTTCTGCAACTGAACGAAAGCCGGCCAATTGGTGCTGCGTCACCGTAATGAGCAATTGCAGTGGTCGAAGAACACCAAGGTCGGGAAAGGGAGGAAAATACTTTGAACGAGTTGCCAAGTTATCTGAAGGCATAGAACAGTAATTCGCGGCTGAGGTACGTTGCGACCCCCTAATCTAAGTACTACTTTTGTTGGTTTTATTAGTTTGGCAAGCGTTTATAATTTCGAAAAAAAAAGGCGGAAAAAGTGTTGCACGGTCCTCGCAAGTTCTCAAATTCAAAACAGTTGCACAAGGAACCTACATTACGAATTTGATTTTATTGACGTGACAGAGATTAAACACAAAAAAAAACGCGCGTCATATTTTTTGTCTGAACCCATTTGAACTCGTTTGAACCGGTTCAAACAGGACCGGAATTTTGCTCAGGAACCGAACCTGGAACTGAACACAAAAGGGTAGAACCTGAACCCGAACAGAATCCCCAAAAAATCTAGTTTGATACCCTGGCGGTGAGTCTTCCACTGTGCTCTCGTTGTGACTTAGAATAAAGTCAATTTGGTTTCTGGTTCTACCATATCAACTTTTCGGTGCCATTTCCTATTCTTCCGTTTATAGAAGAACGTGTTCAATAACCTCCGGTTATGTCTCTCTGCAAATCCCACAAGTGTATCTCCTCGACTGTTGTTTTGGTCTATTGGGAACTATCGAACTGACCTTTTTCCGATTTTCTTCGTCCCCACTTTTCCTTAAAGTCAACCATCCCCATTGTGAACTGTGCTCTTTCCTTTTTCAAAGCCTATTATACATCTCCGTAGGAAATGTTGACGGCTTCATCATCGTAGCTAGTTGTTGAAGCATATATCTGTACTATCTTTAATCTGAAACGCATATTTAGCTCGTTCAGAACAGCTCCCATTCTTTCGTTAATGCTGTTAAACTCCTCCTGATATCCTGCTACTTATCTGTGCATTAAAAATCCCACCCAGTGTACTTTCTTCTCTTGAGGTCCACTGTAGCATATAATATGCCATCTAGTTAGCACCATCAACGTTCTCTTGTCCTTCTAACTTCGCTTAAACCTATGTTTTCCAACCTAATGTCCGAAAGATCCTCTAGTAATATTGCTAAGCTTCCCCCAAGAAACAGAGGTGCAGACGATGAACTTCGCCAGGGAGAAGTTCCAAGGGCGGCCTGTCTGGACAAAGAGATTCTTAGCACCCTGTGCTGTATCGCTGTTCTGACCGCCACCGTGGACATCTGCTCTACCTACACCTGCTGGGGACTGAGGGCCCAGATCTGAGTTTTATTTTCATGGGAGGGGGCGGCCAACTACCACCAGTGGAACTACCAAAGAAGAATCTGACCACCAGTGTGGTCAGATTCTTCTTTGGGGAAGGAATTCTGCTTATGTTCCTAATAGCCTTCCTAGCATGGTTGAATCTTTCGTTTGTTGCCCCTCAGGTATCCTGGGTGACGTTTACTTCGTGAGCAATCAGCACTTCATACCTGCATGGTTTGGGCTTTAAGAGCCCGACCAGAAATGGCAAGAGAGCGAGAGAAGTTTTCGGCCGATGACATTTTCGTGCAGACATGTCGTGATACTGAGCAAGGGATTGACAGTTTTTGAATGAGTAAGCTTACACGCTGTCTTACTGTGTAGATTCACTGACGTTAATCTACACAGTAAGATTCACTGACGTGAATTCACTGACGTGACGTGAAGCGCGCGATTGCTCCTCTCACCGGCGCTTCTCCGGCGTCCAATCAGCACGCGCTGTGCTGAAAGAGAGAGATTTACATTCGTTAAATGCAGTCACACAAAGCAGGCTTCGCTCGTACCCAGTTTTCAAGTCAGTGGAGATGGCCCTGGATTTTTTCAGTTCAAGTAACACTGCCAGTATCATTGGTAGAACACGGCCAGTAACGTAAAACGTCGTGGGATCGATTCTTAGGCCCAGCTGCCCCACAAGTTGTCGACGCATACGAAATAATAACCCCTGTAGGTCACTTATGAGCTTAGCGGCCTAGGTGCCCGGGCTGCGCGTGAGAACGCGCCGCTCTGTCTGGCGACGTAGCACTGCCGACACTGCGCTGCAACCACCGCTAATTCGTCGCGGCGTGCGCGGAGACGGATTGTCTGGCCCTCCGCATTCCTCAAGGATAATCCCCCATTGAGAAGGCAAACTGCGGCGCCGGATTCCGGAACGCCTGCCGGACCCGCTGGGATTACCGGCGTGTCTCTATTGTTGTCGCGTCCTGGTCAGCATGACGCACTGTCGCCGTCTTTCGTTTTCACCCCGCGGGGTCGCTCGAACCTGCTCGTCTACGAGCGTTCCGTTGACCCGAAGGTGGCGGCGCCTCAATGAATATTCCGTAGCGTGCTGAGTGACAGCTGTCTACATGTATTTGGGCACGCCATACGCGTGTACGAACGCGACAGGGGCGTTCCCGAGAGAGTGTGATCTCGAGGTTATATAAGACCCAACTTGGCCGTTGGAATCGTTCTGTCTGAGCGCTGAGCTGGCAGTTCCCGGCGAGACAAGGAGTCTCGACCGTTAACGCTAGGTTGGGATTTAGGAGCCCCCTAGTCGAGGTTAAGATCGCGTCGGAGGTTAAGGGTGCAGCGCCGCACCCGGGCAAACTAGACGGATCTTGCGGCGATGACAGGGTCTCGGCCGTTGTTTCTCGAGCGTTTGTGTACGCTCCGAGAGTGGAGAGTTAGACGAAGCTGAGGAGCTCGAGTGATTTGTGCGCACTCGGAGCTAGCGTCTAGCTGAAGTTTGCAGTTTTTCTTTTTATTTCTCATGTACCCAGTTTTCATACGTAAATAGCTGTACATAAACTTCCGTTTATTAATCGACTTCAACGCCTCGAGTTCGTCAATTCGACCGGAACTTCAACACAATCACCCAGCCAGCCTCCTGCCAAATCAACCGGAGCCCGGCGATTGGGTTCCTGATCGACACCGGACTTCGGGGAACGAATCTTCACTACCCCTGTAGGCTATTTACAGCGCTCTTGAAGCCTGAACGCCAAGAGAAACAAATATCGCCACAGGCCCGAAGGATAGCGTACAGGTACCGAAACCGAGGCAAATTTTCCAACGTTTCAACATACTCTGAACAATATTTATTTATATTTTTTTTATTTATTTATTTTTTTATTTATTTATTATTTATTTATTTTTACATACTGCAACCAGGCGGGCTATCGCAGGAGTAGGTCAGTACAATGCTTCAGATAAGAACAAGGTAGGCCAGTCAAGTGCAATGTATCAAGGGTCAGGTTCAATACACCAGATAAAAACAAGGTAGGCTCAGAGTCAGTGTTATACAATAATGTTCAAACGACTGTCAATTTCGTACACAAATACCGTATAAACCGGATTATAGGTGACCCGGTATATAGGTCGACCCCCTACCTTGAGGTGGGAAAAGTTGACAAAAAAAATAATTGGCACAGAAGCGCACTCACAATGTCTATATTTATTTCCGACGCCCGTCTGTCACTGCACTCACTATGCCTGCTGAAGTCACTCGTCCGAGCTTCAGACGTCCGTGGATGACTGCTTCGCACTGTCATCTTCCTGCCATCAGGCGCGTTGCTGATGGAGCACTTCCTGAACGCTCGTGTAACCATGTCGTCGGGCAGCGACTGCCCAGAGAATGACACCCACGCTTGACACGGTCGCAACCGGCCCGTATAGGTCTTTTTGTTGTGCCGGCATCCAATCATTGTACAGTTCGCAGAGCCGGTCCGCGCGTGGCCTCCGGAGCGATCGTGAGCGAAGTTCCCAGACGAAGTCCGCCACTTTTCTCCAACTCGGGGTGCACAGCTTGACGTCCACAGAACGATCGGTTTCGGGGGTGCACGCGCACAGCTTAGCTTTTGGCTCCGCCAGTACCGCACACTTTTCTGACGCTACGAAATAATTCCCATCTGCTCGGTGACTCAATCGCCGTCAGCTTAACGCCGCGGTGAACTGGCGTCGACTGCCGCCACTCATCTCGGAAGAGAGACGTACAGAAATGTACGAAACGCAGGTAAATAGACGAGTAAAAGACGAAAACTAGAGAAAAGCGATAATCAAATAAAGCCTGATAGAGCGGAGAGCAGTCCGACACGAATGGCATGGCGACTGACTACGCTAGACATGCTAGCAAGTTGCCAGACAACGTTTACATTCCAATGACCGCTATATAAGACAAGGGGTGACTTTTGTGCGGATTTTTGAATAAAAACTCGACCTAATTCCGGTTTATACGATACATCAAAAGGGAGCGAGCGGGTTGAGCCGGGGAGAAAATTACATTTTTCTATTGTACGACGAAATATACTGTACTTGAAAATATTAGTGCGGGCAAAATACGGAGTAACATTGAGGGAGTAGGAACTACGCGTGGTTGATGGTTCAGCGAGGATGATGTAATGATTATCAGAAAGACCACAGTGCGAATTAATAGGACGATAAAGAAACTTCAATGATTCGGTATCGCGACGTACAGCTAGAGGTGTTAGCCCCAAGAAACGAAGTGCATTACAGTGTGAAAATTCAGAATCAAACCGAAGACAGATAAAGCGAACAGCTTTCTTTTATACAGATTCAATCTGGTTTATTTCGCATTGCTTATACGGATTCAGAACTGGCGAAGCATATTCGAGCACTCCGACGCTTTCACAAGAGTCTCAAAACGATTGGGGGAGGAAGAGGTGGAAGGGTTCGCGGAAACGAAGTTGGGAAATTGGTGCGGTATTGTGTGTATTTTATGTTTTGAGAAGACGCCAAAAGGTGGGCTAGTTCGTAAAAAATATTTTGGACGACTGTTTGGCGGATCTTAATGTTAGAACCACTGCTCTACGTTAAGCTAGGGCATACCCAACTGGGTGGTACATTACGGTGTTCTGCGAAACGTCGTACATAATCGATTGCAGCACGGCTGGACCCTACAGCTGTATTTCTAACACATATTGCGTGTCGGCACTAGTT
Organism: Haemaphysalis longicornis; assembly: GCA_013339765.2. NCBI lineage: Eukaryota > Metazoa > Arthropoda > Arachnida > Ixodida > Ixodidae > Haemaphysalis > Haemaphysalis longicornis. The sequence continues at coordinate 164,821,247 of CM023452.1, read as the reverse complement.
TATACTTGTTTGAAAACTTTAAGGTAGCCACCACCCGCGGTCATAACTTCTATTTTCTCTTGTGTGGTGCCTGGCGCAATACGTAGACCGTGTTCCGCACGAAATGATGACCTAGGGCTGCGAAGCCACGCTTTATGTGCTGCCCATTGAGTTTTTAAACCTAAAGTGCCCAATAACACATCTAATTTACACAGGCTTGCTCGAACGGTAACAGCGCATCTCATGCAGATGTGGTTCGACGTTTTCAAACGCCACATGCAGTCGATTGCGAGTCCAATGTTTTTTTCCTCTGGCCCTCCCGGGCACCCCTCGCCCGCGTTTTTCGTTCATTTTACGAATGAGAATTCGCGAACTCTCTCCGAGACATGCTTTGCATCTGAACTCGTCTTCATACAGCATAGAGAAGAAATTAGCAATGAGTCTCTAGGACACGGACGACAAACGTATGAATACGTTGGTGATCTTTAGTCTGGCTCTTCATTAATTTTTAACCTATCATTTTTTTTATTTATGCTCCATTTTTTTCCTTCGAGCAAATGTGGCCATTTTTCAGACGGCAGGCTAACAAGAAGCCATTTTGCTGTTCCAGTAACTTAATATTTCTATTTGCTAGGATCGTTGCGTGTTTTCATAGCCCCTGGTTACAGGTCTAAATATGAAGGTATAAGAACACCTAGATAATAGATGAATTCTGGTCAAGGGATGGTAAAAAAACAATCACAAGCAGAGAAGGGCGCCTGACTCGTATAGTGTTTTTTGTACATTTGTGTTTGTGCCCACACACCGTGTGCAAGGGCCCTAGTCAGTTTTACGGCCTTTAACTTCTGCTCTGCTGTCTGTAGGAAAGAAGGAGGAAAGAAAAGATAGAAAAAGAAAGAAAGAAAGAAGGAAAAACAGAAAGAAAACTGACAAGCAGTGGCTCAGTAACACGACAGACGTGCGGGACAACGTCACCGGACGGCAAAACTTCTCTCTCTCTCTCTTTCGCTATTTCTTGTCTGGATGTTAAGTCCAACCCGTGCAGGTATGGAGTGCTGCCTGCTCCGGAAGTAAACGTCATGCCGTACACTTAAGGGGCTTACACTAGAAATATTTAAACATACTAGGAAGGCTCTAGGGACATAAACAGCGCTCCTTCCCCAAAGAAGGTACTGGCCAATCTGGTGCAGTAGTTGGCTGCCACCTCCCATGAAAAAAAAAAACTCAAATTGTGGGCCCTCAGTCCACAGCAGCTGTAGGTCGACCACATGTCGATGGCGGTGGTCACAACAGCGATACAGCAGAGGGTTCTAAGAATCTCAGAGTCCAGACAGGCCACCATTGGAACTTCTCAATGGCCACGTTCAGCGCCCTCACTCTGTCTGTCTGTCTTGTGAGGGAAACTTTGCCATATTACTAGAGGATGCCTCGGACATGACGTTGGTAAACGTAGGGTTAGGCAAAGTTAAAAAGACAGGAGATGGGTCACGGAGTCTGAATAGAGGGCATATCTATGCTACTGTGAACCGAAGAGAAGAAAAAACACCGGGTGGGAATTTTAGGGAAAAGCCCTTTCGCGGCCATCTCTGGGCTGAGTCGCGTTGTCGATATAACCGAGTGAACGATGGTAGGACCGACGAGTGAAAAAAAGCGAACGATGAAAGAAAGCAAGAGAGGAGAGTGTCGCCAAATTGGGAGAGCGGGCGGTTAGCCGTGGTAGCGCGAGAAGAGCTTTCCGAAAATGTCCGAGGGTGCGGAGGGAGGGGGCAGTATGCTGTTCCTGCATGAGGCGCTCGATCGCGCGATATTTGGCGAAAAGCGTGCGGGGGGATGGCGCGTTACCATGATGTGTGTCGGCTTGAAACGCATTTCGGGGTCCGCTTACTTACACGAAGTTCATTTGATTCCGGTTCATTTGATATAGTAATTTATTTTATTGATGGTTTATCCACCCGTGGTTACATACCCGCAGTTGTTTTCTTGAGGAACAAAAAATTGTCTCACGCATCAGGATACTCGATAATGCGACTTTTGACAGCAGTGTGAACTGCATTCAGCTAATTTGAGAAACTATATATGCGAAGGCGCATAGCTGCTGCGCCCTCAGAAAGGGATCGCGTCTTGGGGAACACACGACGGCCTTATCTCGTACCGCGACGCTGCGGGGAAGCATATCTCGCGCGGCTTTGCATACCACTCTCCCCCTTACACTTCCGGCAAGCTTTCATCCTCCGCTTTTCTGTTTGCTCTATCCTTGGTAGTGCCAGAGTCCTTCAATGCTTTACTGGTCACGAAACTGCTCCGTAACTCAATGGGAGAGCTTCATATGCTGCGTTTGGCCGCCGCGCGGTGGCGCCACCCTCTCACTGAGGTCACTCCTCGGGCGGCGTTGCGCTGGCTCGAACGGCGGAGCCGCGGCGAGTTGTGTTGTTTTGTGCGGGAAAAAATGTAACGTGCATATCGCGCTCTTGTGATGCGACTTAAGTAGTGCAACGACGATGCCGAACATGTGTTGCGTCCCGGGATGTCGTTCCTTGTACAATGATACCACAGAAAATGTTTCCTTGTTCTGTTGACCGAGCGACGGGGAGCTGCGTGAGAAATGAAGGCGCGTCATTCCAAGGCAAGCAACGGGAGATTTCAGCTTCGATTGTAAGTGTGTGACAGTGTGTGGAAATGCACTGTGTGTGAGAATGGAAAAAGCAATTTACCCTTTTGAGAGCATCGTGGACCTAGAATTGTACAAGGCTAACTTAAAACCGGATTTTTGTCATATCAGTCAGGTTGTAGCGGTGCTTCATTACCTGTTTGCAAACTTGTATTACCTTGCGCCGAGGCTCGCGTGTAAAAAAAAGCTTGGGACGTCCTTGTTGCTTTTACCTTTCATATTACGCGAACATCCTTTAGGGTTCGTTTTGTTTGTTTTGTAACCGCGGCGTGGCCGATTCCGGTTTCTTATTTGGCGTTTGAACCTGAGCGCCCTTTTGCTCTTTTTGTCGTACGTCCCGTCGGGCAATATTGTTTGATATGGAAAGGGTGTCAACTTGTCGCTAACTTGATTTTTTGTTTCTTCGACAGTGGTTCTTGATCCTATTTCCATGGATATGAAATTAATAACGTTCCAAGAGTAATGCATGCATAGCAAACGCCCGCGCAACTCACTTTATCGACGTTCATCTGTTCACGTCACACTGCGGACTGCTTCTTCGACAGTTTGTGTTTCATTCTAGTCTTGTGTAGTGCAGGAGATCGCTAGCTCGCTGCGTTCACAAACGCGTTGCGTCGTTCTTGGCTGCGTGGCAATATTCTGTTCTTCCGCCGTGGTGGCCTGCGCATCTCAGCGCGAAAAAATAAATTTTTGTACAGTGGTGATCTCGCTAAGGGTGAACGCGGGAGCGTGGTGGCCGCCGGTACTATCAGAGCAGCCTACCGTGCCCAGCGGGAACTATCACGCGTGCGCTGTGCGTGCCGAGCGATATTTTGCTTTCAGCGCGCGCATCGCGTCATCGGAGCGCCTGCTCGTCGTCTGCTATGTTCCGTCCCTCGTCGGCTAATGGGTACCTTGCTTTGATTCCGCGATTCCTGGATTTTTGCATGAAACGCCAAATATAAAAATATAAAGTATGATAGTTTTTCTCAGTATATTGAATGAACGTCGTAGCGCCTGCGCCACCTTGAATGACAACCTTCAAAGCTTGAATTGCGTGCTCCAAGGTGCATTTCAAAGACTTTTTGTAAGCACTTGCAAAAAAAAATGCTGTTAAATCTGCGTGATGTTTTGATTGAGTTTGTTTGAAACAAGTGGGCGAGTTGCGCTGCTGTGCCGAAACGATTGTATTGGAGCTAAAGAACGAATTACCGCTCACACGGAAACATTTTTTATGTGGATTCTAGTTTCCTTTCATCCACACAGTGGCTGACAGCTCCACCGCTACACACGCGAGAAACATAGCAGACGACACGCAGACGCTGCGATGAACGCTGTGCGCGTGCTGAAGGCAGTCTCGCTAGGCACGCACAGCGCAATGCGTGATGGTTCGCGCTGGGCACGGTAGGCTGCTCTGATGTACCGGCGGCCACGCGCTCCCGTGTTCACCCTTCGCGAGATCACCACTGTACGCTGGACCAAGCTCTTTTGTCTCCCTTCGTAACACTGAAATTTTTTGTTGCGTGTGATAAAATAAGTTTCATTGTTCTTTTTTATCTTCCTGATTTTGCAAGGATTGCAAAGCGTGGAAGCAGAAAGGCACATGGTGCCACATATATCTCTTCGTGTTTTGATCCTTCGTGTTTCTGCAGCGTTTTTAGATGTTCTCAAGTATGTACCCACTCATCGAAACGACAATACTATTGGGCTACCTCTTTTAGCGTTCTGTGCATTAATCAACGGATTCATTAAGCGTAGTCTGAACGACACGTACTGGCTTCTTCAGTTTTTTTTTATGGTATTATCGATAGGCCCGCAGCAGTTCGTGACTACACAGCTACCGTATGTATGGATTTACAACTTTGCTTTAGAAAAAGAAGCAATATAGATTTAAAATCCGTAAACACGATTGCGCAGCGCTTGTGCCAGAGCACACAGAGGCCGTTGCCGTTCGCGGCCGAAGTCTACGGTTACTTCGAAAAATAAAACCCATTTGAAGGCAGGTGATAAACACAATAACTGGACTATTCATCGCTAACTACTACGAAAAAAAAAACACTTAATCAGAAGCGCAGACACAAAAGCAGCGAGCGTTTGCACGCCAAGAGCTGGCCAATACAAACCGCACGCGCGGCGGCTGGATGACCTTCGTGCGGCGGTGGCGCCTGTAGTGGCGCGCGCGGGTCCCTATATGAAGCGAGCGCCGAAGTTTCGTGACCAGTAAAGCAATTGAAGGACTCTGGTAGTGCCTTCGTTATTTGTTTAGCGCAAGGCCGACGCTTAGAGACTATGCGAAACCACTGGAGCGTGCCGCTTCAGCGCAGCGCTCTAAAATACGGCCGCCGCTGTGACGCGTTTTGATCTCCTCCCATGAACGAAAAGTGACCGGCCGCACGTCGTCTCCAACTATGCATCCTCGCCAAAGCCTTCTCGAAGGCCAGCATGTGGCCTCCTGGGCAGAGGGCAGTGCCCCAGTGCCTCCTACACCTGCCCCCCCTCCCCCCCCCCTCCTACAACTCCGCTTGTTAAATGATGTAACTGTGACGTCACGCCAGCCAAAGGCGGCTTTAACACCACTGCTCCTTCTCCTTCCCTCCCTCTTAACCCCTCTCACACAACCTACCTTAACCCGCGCTATCGCAATAAGCGCTTTGTCTTGGCCCAGCAACTGCCCCCGCGTGTTCGTTTCACCCACCTAAATCTTGTCGTCATGGGTGAGGGCGAAGGTGGTTTATGAACATGATTTTAACGCGTCGCCGCTTCACAAGCGTTTAGCCACGCCGTAGCGGAGGTCTCCGGGTGAATTTTTACCACCTGCGGTTCTCAATGTACGCTGAAATCTTTGACACAGGGGTGTTTTTTGCTTTTTCGCTTCCATCAGAAAAGCGGCCGTCGTGGCCTGGAATTGCAGTGAGGCCGATCTCCCTTCCCTCTCTGTTTCTGAGCCCCACTGGCGCTCCTCCGTGCGGATGGGTGGTCGGGTTTATGGAACAGTTTGGGCACCTGTTTTTGGTTTTTGAATTTGTCAGTGGGCTGTCGCCGATTCGTTACACCATCTTCAGCAGTACCACCACCTAACGCCGTACTGGAACGCTCAGACATAATCTGACAACCCGTTTGTATTGCGATTCTCAGCCGTAAGGCACATTTAGCGTTAACGCGACTGTGCGCCGCAGTGGGACGGAACCGGTACACCTTATGCTCTCGTCATTGTTGGGACGACTTATCCTCTTGTCATTTTTCGAGACACACTTTTTCTAATTCACTGCAAAGTAAAAATGCCGTGTCGACTCGTATAATGTCTGGAGTGTTTATGAAACACCGCCTGGGCGTCATCGTTCGCGCAAAGCATGTAGAGGGATTATTATCGCTATTGAACTATATTAAGTGGCAAAGAGACATAGACAGCAATAGGATCTGCAAGGGCAGTAGGTTCATACGAAAGAAGAGTTAAGTGCGTGAAACATTGCGACAAGAAGAAATACCTACGACCCTTACATGCACTGCCTAAGTGTAGTACGTGTTTTATCCATTCGTCTTAACCTTTGCGTACTTTACCCTTGTTTGAACAAACACCATGTTCCATCGAAAATCAAGAACCTGCATCATAAAAAATGGCTCCCTCTAGGAGGTCCGTTGCAGTCTCCCATTTCGGGACCTCGTTCTGTATATCCTAACCATGTAATCAACCTTCAGTTTAAAATAAAATCTTTTAACTTTCACGTTTTCTTTGACTTTTACCTGCTTCTCTAATTCGGTAGCGCACGCTTTGGCAGCCTACGTGTGAGCACTGCCTTTTTTCAAAAATGCTTCGCCCATTCCTGCCACAAAAACGGTACCACTTGTCCGCCTATTTTGTGATTTCATCCACCAACAAGAATTTCAGCTCTCCTAAGGCAGCGTTTCCGCAGAAACGGCGATATTATATTTATTGTATATGCCGATTCGTCACAACAAATAATTAAAAAGGGTTTGTTATTCAAACGTTTTCATCTTGCCTCGGAGCTACATATTCCCGTGACATTGTGCCTATGAAAACAAGATCGACACCGAACTCACAAATACGTTTTGATGACACTCTCAAACAATCCCACATATTTTAATTTATGAACAGATCTCCAAATCTTAAACAGCTGCAAAAATTAAATTTTTCAGGCAATATCAATCTTTAAAAGAACAAGAAACTGTTTCTTATTGCACACGCCTTGTCTGCTACTAAATTGTCGAATCAACTTACAGTTCAAAAAAAATCTTCTTACGTTAGGCCATTTTAGAAAATAGGCTTTGTGTGCGCCAAAATCCAACCTTGCAATTTGGCGTCTTAAGGCGTTACCATGTTCTCTCTCCTTATTCATCTTTTCAGGAACGGAAGAAAGGCATGTACGCCCAAGAGAAGACGTTTACGGACCACGAAAGCAGCAACTTTCGAGTGATTGTTCTTACGCACGGCAGCCCGGAGTACGTGTGCGGTAGTTTTCATTAGTCAGTGCTTCTACGACATTTCGCATGCATTCGACAAATTTTAGAGCGGCCATAGGAAGAGAAATGATCTAAATCGCCATTTCGTTGGTCCGTAAGTTTTTTGATCGCAGCTGTACGTTTCTACAAGCCTTCAACTGCCTTCTTAAGGGACAGTGTGTTGATGAGATTGTAAACATTGACACCCCAACATATCCCTGTCCGTCTGGTCTCGTTGTCTGTCAATTGGGTCGGCTCCGTTATTCTACGCGCTGCATGGTTTTCGAGAGTGCGGCGTTTTTATCTCAGACTGAAGAACTGCAAGCTAATTCGGGATTATGCACATTGTGCAATTAACAGCGTTTTGAAGCATTAGTATTGTATAGAGAACCTTTGTTTCAATAAGGGGTTATCAACAGGAGGTTTAAACTTTTTATAACTGAACCAATAAGTCTGCCATTTTTTCTATTCCCTGGGGGCCCACAACCCCAGCGGCCCGGTTGATTTCAAGCCATTCAACCATGAAAGGTGCGCCTCTGAGTACCATGACAACACGAGACGACGAGAGCAGACGCTGAAAGCATTAGCCCATAAAGTGCTTCGCCCCTTATGAACCCAATCAGTTTTCAGGTACTCCCGGCATTAAACACATTAACCAAAAAAAATTGTATGGTGAGGAAACAAGCTAACCAAAATCAATTCACAAAAATTCACGGGTGCTCAACGTCAGAGTTCGGCTTCCAGCTGCGTATTACGAATTGAGGATGACTACACTATTAAAAGTTGGAACCGATGATTGATGGACAGTTCTTTACACTGCAAATTTTATCAAGTGTGCCGAGTTACTTGCAAAGCCTTTAATGCCTTTTCAAAAGTAATACCGTAATTGCAACACATCTGAAAAAACAAAAAAATTGCATCCGAGAAAACAAGAATGTGAACGTGCGTATGTGTTTATTTTAAATTATATATCGGTGGACAGACCAGTATGCCTATTATTGAATTTATTAAAAATTTACTTATCTGTCTTGCTGTTAATGCTTTAGAAAATGGTAACGCTGAAGACAGTATTATTTCATGAATTACCAGAAACGCCTTTTCCGCTGGCACATAGCTTATACAATTGTTTGCTTTGACGTAACGAGTATAGCTCATATTCAAATTTTGGGAATATTGACACGCATGTGGAATGTAGTTTAGCTAATCTAGGAACTCCAGCCTCCAAGCTGAAGAAGAAGAAGAACGGTAACGTTCGAAGAAGATAAGAAAGAAGCTGGGACCTCTCGACGGTTTGGACAACCGGCGCACCAGTTTTCCCTTCCGCCTCAAGAGCCAAACGTTCTGCTAACAAACCTATGCCGGACGTGACAGATTGGTGGTGGTGCGGGATACGCAACAATGCAACCACAAGGCTTGCGCCGAAGCCATCGTCTTGCGGGCCTGCCACCAGCGCTCTGCACCATGCCTCCCCGTGGTGATAGTCATGAGCCGCAAACGGCGCCAATGGCCAACTGGCATCCCCAACGAGAACCACGGGCGCTTCCGGGTCAAAGGAAGAAGAAGACGTTGAGGAGTGGCTGACACACTTCAAGAGGGTGAGTTGCTACAACCACTGGGATGCCTCTGCTCAGCTCTCGAACATTGAGTTTTCCTTGAATGAAACAGCGCTCACGTGGTTTGAAACCCAGGAAGGGAAGCTCACGACTTGGGGCCGATTTGTGGAAGAGATATTAGCCCGTTTGGCGACTCCGCAAGTAAGAAGAAAGCAGAGCAGTAACACTGCTTTAGCGGGCTCAAGTTCACGGCGAGACATGTACCACATATATCGAGGATGTACTAAAACTATGTTTAATCGTCAACCCATAGATGTCGAAGGAAGACAAGTTGGTCATCTTTAAAAGGAATAGCCGAAGACGTCTACCATTTCCTGATAAGCCGGGAAAAACTTGGAGTCCGCGGCGGACGTAATCCAGCAATGTCGTACCTTTGAGGCCTTGAAAACCCGCCACATTACCCCCAAGTTCGGCCACTTGACCAACGTCCCTACCGCCGCAAGTGTTGACGATAACCCTCCGCCTGACTTGGCTGACACTATCCGCCGCATTGTGCGCGAAGAACAGGCGCGACACCAGGCATAATAAGACAATGTCGACCGCGGGCTTGCGCTAAAGACTAATTTATCATAGAGGTGCAGGCGAACACTCTGAAGCCCTCCAACGCCGGCTTCAATGACCGGAAATTTGTCACTGCGAGAGAAAGTTATCGACGTGTTTGTGACCAAGAGTCAGCCAGGTACGGTCCTGAGAATTTCCGTCACCGTCCGAAATGACCAAATTATCCTGCACGTTTCCATGACGCGTATACGAATACACCACTGGCTGTGAGCGGGAAATGCCTGTTTGCTACGAATGTGGCGTGGCAGGCCACATATCCCGCTACTGCGGTCGTCGACGCCAAGGAACAAGGTACGAGCCCCCACGCGTGTTCTACCGCTCTGAGGCTGGGGATTCCCGCTATGATGACGACTGGCCGACGAGCTCATTTTCCGGGGGACAACCGCCCACGCGTCACAATTCACCGGCACGTCACGATTCACCCGCTTCAGGCCGCAGCGTTACAACGCCTACCCTTCGCCAGCGACGTTCGCCTTCGCTTGGCGTAGGTTGCCGCCACCGGGAAACTAGATGGCGTGACCAATGGAGGTGAGGTCGCTGGGCAAACCATGTCTACTATACCTCCGACCCGGACTGTCTACGATGGAATTAACTTCTCCCGTTCTCATGCTGAAAAATAAAGTTGGAATTGGGGTTGACAATGTTAGAACAATGGCTTTAGTTGATACATGGGCTACAGTTTCTGTGATGAGTACTGAACTTACAAATAGGCTTGGACGTGAAGTGATGTTTAGTTGGGGACAAGGTGGCTACATTTAGCGGATTAGGTGGTGAGTCACTGCTACCTCTTGGCGTATGCTCGGTCAATCTTTGCTTCCGAGGTCAGTACTTCACGGCGGAGTTCATAGTGCTCCCACGCTGATTTCACGATGTGATAGATGAGATTTATTTTTTGAAGCAGTGTGGTGCCAAAGTTAGTTTAAAAATGGAAAAATTTTCATTGATGGGGCTGCTTTTTCTGCATTTGTTGAAGCGCTGTTTGCCATCACAGCACACTTTACGTTTTAGAGGACACAATCATTCCGGGCCGGGCTCTCCGGTGCCTGATGTCGACGCTGTAGTAGAGCCTACAACCCAGATTTGTGCCAAGAAGAACTTCCGAGTTCCCCGTGCCGCCATTTCAGTTGTCCCGGGTCAGTAGCAGTTGTGGACAGTCAACTATTCCAGCGAACCAGTAATGTTATCCCGTGGTCTCAATAATGCCCACGGAAGTGAGTACACGTCCACTTCGACAGCCGTTTTAACTGAAGAGTCCGAGCCATCTGTTCACACTCAGCCAATGGAATCCTCCAAGCTTCTCGACATGATTAACAAATCACTTCAACCGGATGAACGCCGCGCCTTAGTCCATGTTCTCTCCAAGCACGCGAGTGTTTTAGATTTTTCTCAGTGTCCTGTAATTCCTGCCACCCAGACTCACCACTCAACGCATACTGGAGGAGCACGCCGAATTCGCCGAAAGCTTTACCGCGTTTCGCTATCCGAGCGTCGAGTCATAAGCGAGCAAGTCTAGGAAATGCTGGAGAAATGACGTTGGGCTGACTGGCGTCCCACGAGTGGGAAAAACCCGGACGACGGCGCAGAGCAGGTGCCTCGAGAGGAGATGATGATGGAGACCGGGCCAATTTCTCTAGAGGGTGTGTGCCAGCGAGGGGAAGGATCATCATCATGAAGGGCCGGCCTGGGAAGCGGAACGAGCGGCGGAGGTTCCGCAGGGCTGCTGGACAAAAACGACGGGCAGGCGGTTCGAGGCTTTCGTAGCTTTCGAGGTTGGAAGGTTCGTTGTCGATCCAGCGGGGTTATGTCCACGGGCCTGTGACACGGAAGACCGACGTCGCCGTTCGGGAAGCTGTCAGATCGCCGCGATGTCCCTGGAGCCACAGTTCCGAGGCAAGGCCTAGCGATCGGATCCAGCGGCGCGTGACTCGTCCGCAGTCTTCCAAAACCCTGCAGCGAGGACGTCAACGCCATGGCGACTGAGCGCCATCACTGTGGACAGAGTCGTGAGCGTGGCGTTGTGTATTTTTCCACGTTCTCCCGAACTCCAGTGGGTCGGACCTGTTTATATTTTGTTATTTCCCCTTGTGTGCGCGCTCTGTCCCCAATATATTCGGTGTTGAATTATCTGTTCAAGATCATGACGTCAATTTCCTTGTGATCTTCCTCCGCGAGTCACACACCCGTCTGCTTAACCCCAACGTCCTCACAATTTTTGGCGCCCACGACAGGACCTTGCTCTACTTCCATCTAAAGAGCTTAAGCAGGCAAGTTGGTGTGACGAACGAGGATGGATCTCGAGAAGTTGATGGTCATCGGCAAAGAATTAGGGCTGTCAGGTCAGGATCTCACAGAATGGATCGACGCTGAACGCGCGAAAGAGAGAAGCGTGCGACCGAACGCGAGGCGCCTAAAGAAGCGGCAAGGCTAGCACAGCAGACGGAGACCGAGACCCGAGCTCGAATTGAGGCTGAACGTGCCATGCTAGAACTGAGGCTACAACTTCATGAGCGATCGCAGGGTTCCAACGCGAGTTCGGACGCCGTGGGAAGTGACACCGCGACTAATGCGGCACAAAGCTTCCAACAGCCCTCACAAGTGATTCCCGCTTTTAATGAGGAACGAGACGAGCTCGACACTTATATACAGTGGTTCGAGAGAGTGGCAACAAGCCAAGGTTGGCCTTCGGACAACTGGGCGCTCTCATTACACTTGTGCCTTACAGGTGAGGCGCTCAGTGCTGTTGGACGCATGTCGTCCGACGATGCAATGGACTGCACGAAACTGAAGAAGACCCTTTTACAGAGGTTTAGATACACCGAAGAAGGGTACCGGTGCAAGTTAGGGAATCCAGGCCGCAGATCTCAGAAACAGGTCGTCAGTTTGTTGGTCGTCTTCTCGGCTACTTCGACAGCTGGCAGAAATGGTGAAAACGGAGCAGTCGTACTCCGCGCTCCGAGACAAAATGGTGTCCGAGCAATTCCTGAGCCAGTGCGACGAGAAGCTAGCCAGTTTCTCCTCAAAGAAAGGGCTGCAAGAGCCTGGACCAGCTTGCTGAGGCGGCTGACCAATACCTCGAAGCTCAAGGCTTAGTCAACCTGAGCAGAGGAAGGGAAGAAAAGAAAGACAGTGGCAAGCCAGCTGGACTTCCCCGGGCTCCTGACCATCAGGAGCCCGAGGTCAAGCTTCGTTGCCCTTTCATGTAACAAGCCAGGCCATCGTCCGTCTGACTGTTGGGCGAAGTCACGGGGTTCCAGCCAGCCCAGCAAGAAGAACGCCTTCTGCCTGAGGGGCCCCAAGCACGGACACCGATGCCAGGCTGAAGCTTTCTGCAACCTGACAGAGAACCTGAGACAGGTACCCTCCGCAATGACCTGACCCAAAACTCTCCAGTAGAGGCATCCACCAAGTCTCGACGACGCCAAGCTGTGCCAGTGTCTCCAACAAGCAGCACGCCGACAACCGAGCTGGAAAGGATGCCAACGTCGGGAGGACTTCTGGAAGACCAACCCGTGGTCGTCCCGCGAGACACTGGCTGTAATACGGTCATCGTGAACCGCTCTCTCATTACTGACACCAAGCTTACAAGAGGCATGAGCACCGTCCACCTATTAAATCGAACGTGTCTGTCCCCTACCGGAGGCAGACGTGGAAATCGATTCCCCGTTCTTCTCAGGCCGCGTACTAGCTTTCTGCACGGACAACCCCCTGTGCGACGTCCATTATAGGGAACACTGAGGGGACTGGTGATGCCAATACGAAAGACAATCGGAACAGCAGACGTGAGGAGCCTCACGAAAAGGAAGCAGCGATTGCAAGCACGGTGCTTGGACAAGGCAGCGTCCGCGTCCCAGAAGACCTGCGCGGTCGGAACCTGCCATCGTCTTCCCCAGCTGCAACGGGGTTGAAGACCCACATGCGCGCCAACGCAGCAAAATACGAGGCTCCGAGAACAATGCCGCAGGTACCTGCGTTGCTGACAGCCCCTGCAATATCACCTCTGTTGACTTATGTGTGCTACAGCAGCACGACCCTTCTCTACAAAAGTTTTTCGGCGAGGTCGGCAGAAAGGTGACATTCAACGCAGAGGTGATCGAGTTCGTGAAGACTGCTGGTATTGCTTTATCGACGGCATCAGTTGCCCTCCGGAAAAGGAAGAAAGCAACTCGTCGTCCCTCAGGAACTACGAGGTATCGTCTTGGACAAGGCCCATCAAGGAACCCTCGGGCAGTCACAGGGGTATCAGGCGAACCATGGAGTGCGTCTGCAAGGACTTCCTACTGGCCTGGATGCAAGCTGCACACTGCACGCTTAGTAAAGTTGTGTCGATGTGTCAGAGGGCTGCGCCTAAGCACCGAGTAGCCACGGGAGATCATGGCGGAGATCGAGGCATTTCGGCGTGTTGCCAACGATCTGGTCGTCCACCTCTCGCCCAGCGTCTTGAAGAGAAACCCCTCCGCATGGTTCAAGATGCCACACGCACCCAACGACGAAGTTGCGGTGTGTCATTCTCTCTAAACTCTGCTCTATTACCGACTGCTCGTGCCGATTAACCTTTCCAAGCTACTGACAGAGTAGGCACGGAAGAGGGCACCTTTGCCCGACTTTTTTTAAGTAGGCAGTTTATTCTATAGGGTGGATTTAAGAGTGGCAAATGCTGTTTCTTTGTTGTTTCCCTTCCATTGCGTTAGAGACTATTTGGACTGTTTCGAACTGTACTCTTGTGCTGATGCTAGTGGTGCTTGAACGTCTGACACGACAGAACGTGCTTCAGCGCCGTACGTCTCGTCGCGGCCGTGATAACTGTAGTGGCGGCGTGTGCCGCCGATGAATGAACGACTAGACAACTTCAGTGCACATCGGAACAAAAGGCCCTTTATTCCAACTTGCGCATGCTTATATACCTAAACAACACTGGCGCCACCTGCGGCAGTGATCGGGGAACCGAAACACGATAGACAAATATACAACACATTCCCTTCCTTAAAAAACAGCTATATGGATTAGTAATGTACTAGGTTAGTATGTTAGTACATATGCAAAAATACTATTCAAAAATACAAACTGTACAATGAACATAGCTATACAGTACTACAAAATCACATCATTTACAAAAGAAATCCACCACACTGGATATGTCCGTTCCATTCGCTTTCGCACACTTCGCTTGCTACAAGTTGTAGCCATAACGCTCTAGTGGTAGTCTCTTTCATGGTGGTTGCACCCTGCGTTGCTGTGTGACTGCTCCGGGAGACTTGGCCGACTGCGTCGCAGCAGGCGACCTGTGCGCCTGCGCAGCCGAAGGAGCAGCAGCTGAAGTCGTCGTAGTTATCTCTGGGGTGGGGCTCTCGCATGTAGGCAGAGATCCTCCTCCCCTAGATGTACCGTTTCCTCCCCACGTATAAAGGGCGGCAGAGGCTCGTGGCACCTTTGAGAACTTCGATGCATTCAACGTTCTTCCGTCAGCCAGGGGGAAAGAGGATGGTCCCTTCCTGCTGATCACTTCTCTTGGGCGGCTGAATTCTAGGTCGCCTTTAAATCTATTAGTGGGTTTCTTTACTCTGACGAAGTCACCAACGTCAACATTGGTTTCTCTTGCAGCCCTCCGAGCGTCCGTGTATCGTTTGCTGCTCTGTTGCTTTTCACGTAAAACGCTGTCACGTAAACGCCGGAGTTCCGAGTGAGGATCATCAAAGAAGGTAACCGACTTGCTGCACGCGCCTACCGAAACGGTGCCGTACGACCACAACATTGATTGTTGTCGTGAAGTGCGCATGCAGCACTGCGACAGCGGTATCGTACGATGACGCTTCGTGCTTTGTTTGAGAAGTGTCCTTGACAGCTCCAGAATCAGTATCAGTAGTTGGCTCACCGGGCTTAGCGTTGTCCGAAGATTGAAGCGGTAGTGTGTGAAATATGCGCTGGCCTTCTACGCTGAGGCTGTGCAGTAGAAGAGCCTTGCGACGGTCCGGCGCGCACTCCGAAGCACCCGATGCGAGCAGAAAATTCTCGAAGATGCGTATCCATTGCGGCCACGAAACAGCAGGACGGCCAGGCGTGGGCAGGAACGGGAGCGGTGGTGCCAGTCCGGAAACACTCATGGCGGACAAAAAAGTTGGCAAAAATTACGAAAATCACGCCCCCTCCTAAGCAAGCATCCTCGTCGCCAATGTAGTGGCGGCGTGTGCCGCCGATGAATGAACGACTAGACAACTTCAGTGCACATCGGAACAAAAGACCCTTTATTCCAACTTGCGCATGTTTATATACCTAAACAACACTGGCGCCACCTGCGGCAGTGATCGGGGAACCGAAACCAAATAGACAAATATAAAACAATAACGTTTTTGTGTGCCGAGTTTTGTTTCCCAAAACAAACCTCTCGAGCAGGGGGGTGAATGTGGTGACTGGCGTCCCACGAGTGGGGAAAAAAAATCCCCCCACCTCCCCGAAGGGGATCGTGCGGAAATGCGAATGCATTGTGTGCACCGAATTCTTCTTTGCAGCGCAAGACAACCCGCGGCTAAGAAATGCATTCGCATTTAAAATCCGGACGACGGCGCAGAGCAGGTGCCTCGAGACGAAGAAGAAGATGGAGACCGGGCCGATTTTTCTTAGAGGGTGTGTGCCAGCGAGGGGAGGATCATCATCATGAAGGGCCGGCCTGGGAAGCGGAGCGAGCGGCGGAGGTTCCGCAGGGCTGCTGGACAAAAACGACGGGCAGGCGGTTCGAGGCTTTCGTGGCTTTCGAGGTTCGATGTTCGTGGTCGCTCCAGCGGGTTGATGTCGACGGGCCTGTGACACGGAAGACCGTAGTCGCCGTTCGAGAAGCTGTCAGATCGCCGCGATGTCCCTGGGAGCCGCAGTTCCCAGCGGCGCGTGACTCAGCGGAACCGCGACTGGTCCGCCGCCTTCCAAAACCCAGCGGCGAGGAAGTCAACGCCGTGGCGACTGAGCGGAATCACTGTGTGACAGAGCCGTGAGCGTGGCGTTGTGTATTTTTCCACGTTCTCCCGAACTCCAGTGGGTCAGACCTGTTTATATTTTTGTTATTTCCCTTGTGTGCGCGTTCCATCCCCAATATATTCATTGTTGAATTATCTGTTCAAGACCATGGCGTCAATTTCCTTGTGATCTTCCTCAGCGAGTCACACACCCGTCTGCTTAACCCCAACGTCCTCACAATTTTTGGACGTTCATTCAAGAATCCTGAAGTCCCTGCGCAGCACCTGTCATTCTTGTGAAAAAAAGGACGGTTCATGGTGATTGTGCGTAGATTATCGACGTTTCAATGCTGTAAACAAGAAAGATGTTTACTCGCTGCCCCGCATAGACGACGCCATAGACGAGTGCCTCCATTCAGCATCTTACTTTTCCTCCGTTACTTGAGGTCAGGCTATTGGCAAATTTCCATGGACCATAAGGATAAAGATAAAAACACTTTTGTAACGCCCGATGAGCTATTTGAATTTAACGTAATTGCCTTTGGGCTCTTCAATGCCACGGCTATCATTGAATGCTTCGTGGACGCGATTCTGCGCGGACTCAAGTGGGAATAATGCATCTGCTACTCAGACGATGTCGTTATTTTTGAACGAACTTTCCGGGAACACAGCAGTCGCTTAGCCACTGTCCTTGACTGTTTGGAAAAGGCTGGCGTAGTCCTAAATTCTAAGACGTGCCGATTCGGAGACCACAAAATGCTTCTGCTGGGCCTTTTGGTTGATAAAGACGGCGTCAGGCCGGACCCACGGAAAATCTAAGCAGTCAGCGATTTTCAGGAGGCACGTTCTGCCAAGGAGCTTCAAAGCTTTCTACAACTTTGCTCTTATTTTCGCCGTTTTATACCTGAATTCGCTGACACAGCCAACCCTCTGACATCGCTACTTCAAAAAATGTTCCCTTTACGTGGGCGTCTGAATGCGACAAACTTTCGGTCAGCAGAAGCTTCTTTTGACGTCAGAACATATACTTCGGCATTTTTACCCCTGGGCTCCTACCGGAGTTCATACCGACGACAGCTGTGTTGGAATAGGTGCCGTACTGGTTCAACGCCATGATCACAGTGAACACGTTATCGCTTACGCCAGTCGAGCCCTAAGCAAGTCAGGAAAGAATTACACAGTGACGGAACAGGAGTGCCTCGCTGTCGTGTTCGCCACACAAAGATTTAGAACCTATCTGTATGGCCACCCATTTATTATCTTGAGAGACCACCACTCGCTATGGTGGCTCATTAACCTTTGCGATCATTGTAGCCGACTTCCACGTTGGGCCCTGTGTTTGCAAGAGTATAATTTCACCGTGTCATACATGAGCGGCCGTAAGCATGCTGATGCCGATTGCCTTTCTCGCTTGCCGCTGGAAACCACTCCCTCGATGATGACCATTTTAACGCCTATCATGCTTCGCTCTCAGCCCCATTCCCTGATTTCGCAACATTGAAGATTTAACAGCCCCTAGTCGAGTTTCTACAGCCCCTAGTCGAGTATGCTCGTGATGAAAGGCGTCCTAGCCGTTTTAGCGTGCGCGATGGCCTACTGTACGCAAGGAATTACTATGGTGTTGGTTGCCGCCTTCTGCTCGTGGTACTGCAAAGCCTTCGAAGCAGTGTTCTCAATTTCACACACAACGACCCCACTTCTGGCTACATGGGACTGGCGCGAACACTGCATCGCACCAAACAACGTTTTTATTGGCCGAATATGCATAAAACCACACAACATTATGTGGCGACTTGCACACAATGTCAGCGTCACAAGCTTCCCACAACAGTTCCGACAGGAAACCTTCAGCCGCTGCATCCGCCAACTTCTCCCTTCCAAAAGATTGGCATCGATTTACTAGGTCCGTTCCAGCGCTCATGGAAAGAAAACCGCTGGATTGTTGTCTGTGTGGACTATCCCTCCTGCTACTCCGAGACCGCCGAACTACCATCTGCTACTGCAGCTGAAATCTCCAAATTCTTGCTTCGACGTATCCTACTTCGCCATGGACCCCTCGCATCATCATAAGTGGCCGTAGCCGTCAGTTCACCACCGACATCTTGGAACAGATACTTCGCTTCTGTGAAGTGCAGTTTCGTCATTCTAGCCCATACCATCCTCAAGCGAACGGCCTCACCGAAAGGCCCAACCACACACTGACAAATATGCTCGCCATGTACGTTGCCTCCGACCACAAAAATTGGGACGACCTCTTGCCCTTTCTTACGTACGCTTATAACACTGCAAAGCATGCAACTACCGGCTATAGCCCTTTCTTCCTATGCCCGCAACCCTCGTAGCTGCCTCCACACCATCTTCCCTTTCGAGGAACATGACGAGCCTTCAGTGGCTAAGACACTGCCTTGCAGAAGAAGCACGCCGCCTTGCGCGCCTACGCACATTGGCTTCTCAAGAACGCTCAAAGGAGCAGCATGACGGCCGCCACTCCGATCTCTCTTACGCCCCTGGTGATTTCGTGTGGCTCTGGACCCCCCAGCGTAAACGTCGACTGTGCGAAAAACTTCTTCCCCATTACGTCGGTCCCTTCATTGTCCTGAAACGCGTGAGTGAAGTTACCTAGTATCACGTGTAACCACAAGTGGAAGACCATGTAAGAAAACACAGGTTGTGCATGTCGCACGCTTGAAACGCTGTACCTCCCGTACTGCAATGTGACTTGCCCAGAGGGCTTCGTATGCGACCGGGGAAGTATCACGCATGTGGAATGTAGTTTGGCTAATCTAGTAACTCGAGCCTCTAAGCTGAAGCAGAAGAAGAACGGATACGTTCGAAAAAGAGAAGAAAGAAGCTGGGACCTCTCGACGTTTTGGAAAACCGGCGCACCAGTTTTCCCTCCGCCTCAAGATTCTACGTTCTGCAAATAAACCTATCCCGGACGTAACGACATGAATGCACAAGTGCTGCAAACACTGCTGGCACTTTCAATATAAGGCTAGAAAACAGGGGGGGGGGGGTTACGTATAAAGCAGAGGGAGAAGCTTTGTCTAGCACGTACAGTATGAGCAAGATCTTGAATGAACCACTGGGTTTCTCTATCCGCCAAAAGGCGGCAGGACGGCGTCGTCACCACTCGTACCCATACATTCCCACAGGCGCCAGGCATCTGGCGCGGTTACTAAGCGTCCAGCCAGAACGGTAACCAAATGATGGTCACGCTCCCCCGACCGGTTTGTAAATTTTTTTTTATTATAGTTCTGTTGGTTGCAGTTGCTGTTGAGGTAAAGAGGAAAGTAAGCGGCTCGCATGGGAAGGGGGGCACGGGCCCAAAGCTCGCGTCTCGTGCTCGGGGCAGTTAAGGCCCAATAGGTGCAGCGAACAGGCAGGGGGCTGTCTAACTCCCCTCATGTGTACCATCCATGACATTCTGTCCACGCACGCGCATGCAAGAGACGCGCACCCGTTAACCAAAGACTGCCCCCCAGCACGGCGAATTTCCCTATGATCCTAGTGGCTACGGTTGGCTAGGAGGCAACCACGCAGGACACAGAGCCACCGAACATCGCTCTTGTTTAGGTATGGCGAGCGAGCTGGCCGTGGGCTACTGCGTCGCCACTTCGCGTTTCGGCTGTCTTACGAGTTCTGCAATTTCCAGATCAAAACTGCCTCTCTGAGAAATCTACATGATGTGCGTGAAGCGCCGTCATCTTCTAGATGTTGAACGACTGATCGCTCGAGGTAATCCTATCTGGTATTCGGAATAATTTTGTGTCTGCTCCCTTTATTTGGGCCTCAACTCTGTCATTCCACTGTGCGTGTGCGACGATGTACTTGCGCTGGTGCCAGCTCCACAAGTACTCTTTTTAGCATTTCACTGCGGCACTTTCTTCGCCCTTCTCCGCCTGACCTCTTTCGCCCGGCTGTGTACATCGTACATGAATACATTTACTGGAGTTTGCCGCTGCCTCCCTCTTGTATTGTACCGGGCCTGAGCACATTGGCGGAGAGGGGAGTGTGTTGATGATCATGAACAAACGAAGCGGCTCGCAAGGGCACAAGGGGCATGGTATCAAAGCTCGCACCTTGTTTTCGGTGCAGTAGGGCACTGATCAGTGCAGCGAACTGGCGACCGGCTGTGTGGTTCCCCTCTGGCGTTGCATCCGTGACAGCATCCCCTGCTCATGCGATACAGAGATTCTTGAAGGTGGGACGAGGTTCTTTGTCGTCGGCAGCCGTTCCCTGATTTTGCAAAAGCTTCCTAGAAAAGAGTGATCGTAGGTCTCCCGTGGCGCGAATCGTTGCATCGGGGCTCGGGGAGGAGGCGGCATGACCTCGGCCGTTGCCGCAGTTACATTTACGTGGGCTCACCTGCTTGGGATGGATTCCCCCCAAAACTTAGTCAATGCTTTGAAAATTTTATTCGCTCTATTTATATGGCGGCCGCAGTTAGCGCAGAACTGGGAGAATTGGAGATTTATGCGAGCGGCTTTTGCCCCGCAGTGGACCCAGACAGGATAATGATGATGATATGTATGGAGGCGGAGGGTACACAATTTATTCTGTACGACTGCCTGCTGCGCTGACCTGCAGACCTTCGTCGACAGTTTTGGGCAAAGGCGCCCGTCGGTTTAACTGTTGGGTTAAACAGAGGGGTTCGAGAAGGAGGGGTGTGACGAGAAGCGCGCACAAGCTGCTATACGAAAGCTTGCAGTGAACAAGCCTCTCTTACTATGTGTGGCCGAGTCGCGGAACGCCACAGAAGCAAACACAAGTTAAGTGAAAGGTGGGGAGGCAGCACGCGCTGCCAAGGTACCAATATCATAAGACGTGAGTGGTTGTGGGGTTCCGAACGATGCATACCAACAGCATGGACCCGCGGTTACGCGAGGAGTCGACACAAACGTAGGACAGAAATGTAGTAGGTGCGTAGTCAGCCAAGGCATTTTAACAATACCACTTTACGGTTGAATTCGACGCTAATACGCACTATACACTTCGAAAGTTTGATTCCATTTTTTTGTTCACTGTGACCAATGCGCGGACAAAAAGGGTTCTATTTGTGCAAAATAAATGTAATTTCATTTCCGTTCCCTCTCCAGGCAAAAAGCATTTGAATTCGCGACGGCGCCGTGAGGCCATGACCGCGGGCCCTTAAAGCTGCACAGTAAAATCCCACCGACTCACTTTGTGCAGTCGAACAGCCACGGTGGTCCAAGAGGTGTCGAGTCGATGGTAGAGAGCGAATCAATGGTCCGCAAAATCAACAATAGGGCAATCTTCTCTGGGAAATGGAATAAAAGATGGGGATAAGCACAGCGATTCTTTTTTGTTATTTGTAAAATGGGTTTAGGTAACATCTATTCCTACTTTGTGTTTAGGTTTTTTTGTAAATGTGACAACAGGGAAACGAATTATACTATTGACGTGTTTATCATATCACTCACATGGATAGCTTGTGCTATGTCATTCTTCTCTTCCAGATGTCAGGATTGAGAAAAAGTAACAATAAAATCACATGAAACTTTATTTTGTTCTAAAGTATGCGCTATAGAGAAATGGCAAAAGCTAAGTAGGTGGGTGTTAGGCGAGGCGAGTGTCACCTACATGGGGCAGATACATTGCTCTTGAAGAAGATTTGTTTGCAGCACGATATTTGAAATAACAGCAATGCAGAGCTCGCATTTTATTGAGGCAGGAATAGATGAACAGGCACCTAATTTGATAGCTTGAAAAGCCAAAACGTGTTTACATACGTCTCGAGTGAATTCGGATTATAACGCAAGCACGAGAAAGCTCAATATCATAGACTTCAAGGTTTCAAAAATCATGGAACATATTAATTACTGCCATGTTGCTAATTTTCTATCGTCGTCAAACTTTTTTAATCCCAACCAGCATGGTTTCCGCAAAGGCATAGGCATATCTTGCGACACTCAACTTGCTGTTTTCCTTCACGACCTGCATTCGCATCTTGACCGCAACATTCCAATTGACGCCCTTTTTTAGATTTCGAGAAAGCCTTCGATAAAGTCCCCCATTCTCGACTGCCGATATTTGTATGCGTTTGGGGAGCATTCCATCTCCAAAAATTAGGTGAAATATCTCAGTTAACGGTATGTTTGCATCTACAACAGCTAGAAAGAGGAAAACTCCCACATACATCAATCTATCGACAGCAGCCGCACGCGTCAATAAATCTCCCATATGTCCATCCGGACTTCGAAATCCCATATTCCCTTCCAACTATTGTCTTAGAAAACAGCAATACCACTACTGCAAGGCGGTTACAGCAACGCCCTAAAAACTATCGAGCACTGTCAATATAACCCGTTTTTAGTAAGGATGCTGAAATGTTCAACTATTATATGCTGTCTAATACTTCTTTAGTGTACTTTGCGTTATTGTTTTCTACACGGGTTTCGCACCTGCGCTCAATGCAAACTCCATTACTCAAACAAAAAGCCATAGTATTAGGAAACAGACTCTATCCTAAAACAAAGACTTTTACAACGGTTTAACGAAATACTTGTATCTGTTCGGTCATTAAATATGCTGAATAAAATGCATTATTTCAGAAAATAACGTTGAGCCTCCTCCCAAGCTAACGTTAACACACATTGAATTCGTATAGTGTCTTTGAAAGGGTTCGTTGAGGAGTTTTCCTGTAACTTGGGAAGTATCTGTCACCGACAATTACAAAAGAATATACGAATACCAATGGCAGAAAATAGAACTCGCCACTGTATTTCGTGAAGGCACTATATTGCATGAGGGCACAAGAAACCTGCTACCGCTTCTTTGGCAGTTCTTAAACATGAGGCACCGGCCAACAGAGGTGCTGGAGGGGATAAAAAAGAACGTAGGAGAGTCGCCGAGTCTCTGCTTCACCGCAATACGGGGGGGGGGGGGTATATACTGCTTTGGAGTAAAAGACTTTTCTATCAGTTACTTCCACGGCATAAGCAAAACCCACTTATCGTGAGAAATTATTTTCTTGCCTTTGAACGAAAACAGTTCTCTGACCGATATAAAATAGTTCAAAATAAACATTCACACGGCTTTCGCTCAACAGAGTCAGAAATGTTTTGATGAGTTCGCGAAATTAAAAATACCTATACCGTATTTTGTGCAACCCGCCTTTGACAAATGTGCGACGCTCTCCCACTCTATGAAACAATTAGGGCTTGTTGTCACTGCCGTTTCGCCTGCGAATCTATTCAATAAACTAAACAGTCTCGCTGAAATAAAAACTTCGCCTCTCGAAGCGAAACTTGACAGAACTGTCTATTATAACTTTTCTAACGGTGTTTGCTTCATGCACATGAAGTTGACGTCGTACCCATGATGTCTCATTTATTTATTTATTTATTTATTTATTTATTTATTTATTTATTTATTTTTGGTACATCAAGGGCCCTTTTGGGGCATTACATGAGGGGTGGGCAGGAAAAGAGGCAGGCAAAATAAAGTGCAATGATGTAAACAATAAGGGTTACAGGTCATGACACAAATCTTCTATCGCAGACCGAAAACGACTGCTATCGGTAATAATGGCGATGTCGGCAGGAAGATTGTTCCACTCTTGCACTGTATGAACAAAAAATGAACGCTGAAAAGTGGCAGTGTGAGCGCGTGGTGGGTAAACAGCGTTACGATGGCTGTGGCGCGACGTTTTAGTAGGGGGTAGGATGAACTGATTGTTTGGGGGAAATGTATAAAAGAACCGGTGATAAAGAGGCAGGCGTGCTTCTGACGACGGGAGGTGAGAGGAGGGAGGTTGCGATGTTAATGCCGAGATGCTGGAGTGATACGAATAATCTGAAAAGATGAATCTGGCTGCGCGGTTTTGAACGGGTTCAAGGGCGTTACTGAGGTTGGCTTGGTGTGGGTCGTAGATGGCGTTGCCGTAATGGAGTTTGGAAAGAACGAGTGTTTTGCATGCAAGTAGTTTAACAGACGATGGTGCTAAGGAAAGGTTGCGAAGTAAATAACCGAGAACACGATTTGCTGCGTTCGTAATATGACTGATATGGTTGGACCAAGTTAAATCGTGACTGATGTGGATGCCGAAGTACTTGACTGACGTACAGGAGGGTACCGCAGTATTGTTTAGGTAATACGAGTGGGCTGCATAATTAGAACGACGGTGAAAAGAGATCAAAGATGTTTTGCTGACGTTAAGTGACATGAGCCATTTCCTGCACCACTCTGAACAGCAAGAAGATCGTGTTGAAGGGCAGTCTCATCTGATGAGTCGACTATTGGACGGTATACAACACAATCATCCGCGAAGAGGCGGATATTAGAAGAGACAACGTCGGTGAGGTGATTAATGTAGAGTAAAAAAGAAGGGGCCCAAGCACGCTGCCTTGGGGGACATCCGAGAGAACTGGGGACAGGGCGGACGAGTGCGAGTTGGCATAAACAAACTGTTGACGATGTGTAAGAAAACAGTGAATCCAGTTTAAGGTGGATGGATGTAGCTTCAGGCGAGATAGCTTAAAAACCCACATTAAATTCACCATAAATATGAACAGTTAGCGAAAGTTCACAGCGAATAAGACAACCTGGAAGATTCACAGTATCTTCGCCATATACAGCACGCTAACACGCAACCGACGTTTCACAGACACAGTGATGCAGTAAGCGTACGTCATAACCTGGCTTTTGGAATGTTAGTGCAGGCCAGTTTTTTACATTTTAATTATTTCAAAAATGTGGCCAGGCAAGCTCAGACAATAAGAAATCGTTCGGGTTAGCTGTTGAACTTCAATATAAGATTTTTCAGTTCTTTCATTGTAAGATAACAAGGCTTAATTTGCATACAAACTTTATTTTAAAAATTGGCAGGTTGCCACACCTTTCTCCTGCTTATTAAATAACTAAAACACTATAATAGACAATCTGTGAGTTTGAATGTTCGGACTGATGTCAATAAAGAAAGGAGGAGTTCCTTAGAACTCTGAAAAACATATATAACATCGTCGTATTAAACAGAAACAGCACTAACGTGAATTTGATTCCAACATTATGACTACACTAAGGCTGCAACCAGCGCTGTCATTTAGGTGCTTGTTTAGAAACCGTTATCGGTTCAAGCAAGTTTTAAATGCAGAGCATTTCAGTAGCTCACAATGTCACCCGCGTTGACGTCCGTAGTCCGCCCCGCCATTGTCCCTACTATATAAAAAAAATACTATCCGGCGCCCGGTTTCGATCCCTCCACCCTGCGGGCGGAACGCAATGTACATGGTGCTCTACCCACTGCGCCACAAAGCCGACACAGAATGGGACGCTACGAACGCGCCTTATATCGTTGACGCATTCAAATTACTGCTGACCAGCGCTCTCTCGTCAGCAGTTGCCACAAGTGCAACAACATTAACGTAACGCAAACTACTTAACGTCGTGCGCCCCCGGAAATGCGCTGCATTTGATCGTGCCCCTCGCGAGGGGGATGTTTCACTGCGTCTTCTCTCGGTCGCGGGACCCGTGGCGCCATCTGGCGGAGGCGCGGCACAACTCGTAGCACTTTAAAAAGATGGCGGCCCAGCCAGCTGTGTGTGTGCGTGCCGCACTTGTACAAATGGCGAGTGCATTGGCTGTCCACAGAGCAAAGCATTCGTGCAAGTAAGCCGTTGCAGCAGTCAGTCAGTCAGTCAGTCAGTCAGTTAGTTAGTTAGTTTATACTCCACTCGCCCTCGGCCCGGCCCGGAAAGACGTTAACACAAGAGGCTGCGCTTCCCGCCCCTCTTCCCCGAAAGCAGCCAGGGTATGTCTGCCGGCTGCGTGGAGGCGCCTGTGGGAGGCAGTTAGGTAAGGCGGCTCGAAGAGGATGGGAACCTTGAAAAGTTGGCCCTCGCGAAACGAATGCGCGTGCTTTCGCTCCCTTCCGCAGACCCTTTCTCCTTCCTCACGAGATGACCAGCCTCCGTCTCGGCCGTGAAGTGGCCGTGCCCCCTGTCGGTGTTTTACTTGTTCATCTTCCATGAAGCTTCTAAATACTCCCTGACAAATAAATCTTTCTGGGGATTTAATTTTATAATCACAGAACAAATTCGAATAATTTTCTGCAGTAATATTGTTGCGTTTTTGCAGCCGAAGCCAACTTTTCAGCCTGTTCGTGAGCCATGTCAAGGACAAGTGGAACGTGCCTTCCCGGTATATGACGGCACGCTGGCTGAAGCGCGGCTCCCCTAGACAGTGGCGCCAGATTTCCCTCTAGTATATATTAGTATGAAACTCTATGCCATAAGTGCGCGTATTCGAACGAACATCCACTGCGCCATTAGGCGCTGCATTCTTTCTTGCTGTCAGTCGTCCTAGATGGCGCTACCATACTCAGCCAAGGACCATTCTCAATCGTTGCTTTGTTTTTGACCGCATTTGCACCTGGCTTGTTTCTGTTACTGTAGGAAGTAATAATTTCGTGAAACATGTGGTATGCTGGACAAACAGGATCACTTAAGACAACGTCGCTTACGCCGATTGGCCAGTGTCGTGGGGGCAACTCCAAAGCGGCGGACAGCTCTGCAGATAAAACAAGCATTCCGAGCCACGTACAAACAGCAATGCGCATCGGTACTTCTACGCTTACGTGTATTTTCGAGACTTCCATTGTTTACCGCATCATTCTTACTGCTGTGAAATCAATACGCATTACATTTAAGCGCAAAAAGCTCGCTTCGCGAGCTTATAAGCGCTGTCTCATTTGCTTTTCCTTTTTCACTGAAAGCACTGATGAAATATTTAGAATCGCATACCTATCTCCGATTAGAATGCCCAAAGAAGTTGAGCACTGATTTACTGTATTGGCGCAGTCACGGAGGTTTTTTATAGTTGTGATTATGTGTCTCGGAGAAGGCAGGACACGGTGGTCAATGTGGGATACGTAAGCGGCTTCGCACTTTCACTAGGTGACTGCCTGATCCTAATGAGGTTCACAAAGAGTAAGGGGAGAAAATCGAGGAGGTAAACTGGGGCGATTTTGACGTAAGTTTCTTCTGGCGAGCTTCGGCGATATTGTGAGTGGGGAAGCGTCTTCCGCACGGGAGCAGTTTTTACCGATGCGCGCTTTCTTGAGCTCGAGTGGTGTTGGCTACACCGCTCGCGAAGAATCAGTCTTGGTGAAATCAACGTTCTCCGCTGATGCGGTGAAGCTTCTGTTTCCGTAATCAAATTTATGCCTTTTTAGAATAAGTGTTGTTTATTTATTGTGTTTTAAATTTATTATGTTGTTTAAAGTGATCGTATGGCTTTCTGTGAATATTTTGTGAAGTTGCACTCAATCTCGGCAAAACGACATTATGTATTGCTTACACACAACCTTTTTAACATTGCGAGGACCACGTTTGGGCTTATTTATCTGAAACCCGTAGTTTCGCAACATATATCACACGAATGCTGTGAATCTTTTCTCTTCGATGCATTTTGTTAAGACTGTGGAGGAACGCTTCAACGTTTGAATCCTATATTACGAATTTCCTTTGTAATTTTGGATGCGTTTTTTGTTTTGAATAAATAGTAAAATTGTATCCTATTCCGCGGGCGTACTTGTGCGTCTCGGTCCAAAACGCCTTTTAAAATTCAGCTTACATAAATACGTTTCTCTAACTAAAGCAAGTTTAAACGCATACATTTGCACATGGTTTTCATTTAGCTTGTTGGACAATAATCATAAGCACTTAGTTCCCCTAATAGTTACGTTGTGCCGAAATTATGGCAGTGCTTGTAAAGCCCCATTTAGTACGACGCAATTCGGACAAGCTATACAAGTTGCCGCATGCCCTCAACGCAAACCTAGCTAGCTTTCTCCACAAGGTGACCCTTTAAAGGCCATGCTAGCGTTTTCGCGTTGCCGTTCCGATGGCCTGACAAGAAAAATAGTTCGTTAAGCGCCGTTTGGTACTGTTACAGCCACAGCCGAAATGGAAACAGTCACAGCACGTTCGAGAAGCTTCCATTCATTGAGGATGCGTTTCGACGAAACTGCCCGAAGTTCCACAATTTGGTCAGGAAATCTACCGTGAAAGTTTAAATACTTTCGTATTCCTCTTTCACAAAGTTCTAGAGCCCCTTTTTCCAAATCTGAATCTCGACGCATGAATAGGCATACACGTTTACAGGTATACACGTTTTCTTTTTTCGGTGCGGGGGCGGCCTCGAACAAAGTCATACGCAAGCACCATAAACCTCGATAGCTTCAGCAACAAGGTTACCCTTTAAACGCCATACGCATGTTATCGTGCCGCTGTTCCGATAGTTTGACAAGCTAAATAAGCTGTCTACGCTCCTTTTTATTAATTTAGAGCTGGTAGCCGAAATGTAAACAGTCACTGTACGTTCAAGAAGCCGCCTTAAATGGCAGACACACCTAGACGCATGTGCGCCAGCTGAAATTCAAAGTAGCTAGCTGAGCCTCAGCTTAGACGCTCAGCTTTGCTTGGCCCACTTTTATTTGGCCAGCTGTGCTTCAAACTATTGATTTTTTCGGTGCCATACACTAGAGCCTGGCATTGGCTCACCTTGCACACACCCAAACATCTGTGAATCTCATCAATAAGACAGCGTGTCAGCTTACTCGTTCAGTACCACGACTATCATAAGTAAAACCGACAAAAGCTGGCTCAGTTAACTACAGGCGTTAGCGCCAACATCATCGGTGGGATATAAACGAAATAAACTCTCACTATTTTGCTTTCTCTCGTCGGGCTCTTTAAGCAAAACCCTTGCAGGGTATGGAGTCCTGCCTGCTCCAGAAGTAAACGCCATCCCGGATAATTAGCGACTTCACTAGAAAGGTTCAGCCATGCTGGAAAGGCTATTATGGACATAAACAGCACTCCTTCATCAAATAAGGATGTGGGCACCCTGGTGCAGATGTCGGCGGACTAACTCATTAGTCCACTCACTCAGACTCATTTTGACTCAAACTTACAGTTGAGTTTGAGTTTGACTGAGCGCGAAGATAGTGTAGCACGGTGAGTTTGAGCTGGAGTGAGTTTGAGCCCGACTGAGTTTGAGTACTCCTGACATCGAGTGAGTTCTGAGTCCGTTTTGAGTTCGGAACTCATTTTGAGTTTTCAGTCCATTTCGAGAACTGAGTTCATTTTGAGTTTTGAGTACATTTTCAGTTTTGAGTCATTTTGAGTTTGAGTACATTTTGAGTTTTAGTAAATTTTGAGTTTCTTATACATTTTGAGTTTGAGTACATTTTGAGTACTGAGTGCATTTTGAATATGAGTACATTTTGAGTATTGAATACATTTTCAGTTTGAGTATATTTTGAGTTTGAGTACATTTGAGTTTTGAGTGCATTTTGAGTACATTTTGAGTTTGGGTACATTTTGAGCTTCAGTACATTTTGAGTTCTGAGTACATTTTGAGTTTCGAGTCCGAGTGAGTTCTGAGTTTTGCACTCACTGTGAGTTTGAGTTCGAGTGAGCGCAGATGTGCTGCTCAGCATTGAGTCTGAGTTTATTTAAGCGAGTGGTGATTCGAAAAAAATATTGTGAGTGGGTTTGAGTGAGCCGCGCCAACTTTGCCGAGGTATGCCCTGGTGTAGCAGTTGGGCGTCACCTCCTATGGCTAACCACCTCAACTCACGGCCCTCAGTCTCGAACAACTGTAGAGCACCTGTCCACGGTCACTGTCAGAACAGGGATACAGCGGATGGGGCTAAAAAACTCTGTGTCCAGACAGGCCGCCATTGGAACTTGTCCCGGGCAACGTTCAACGTACGCAATCTGTTCAGCGAGGAAATCGTAGCTGTAGTACTAGATGAGGTGTTGGACATTAGGTGGCATATTACAAGGATAAGAGAATTTAAAAGGCCAGGATAATGGTTCAGGGAGCTCACTAGAGGGCACATTCTATGCTACAGTGTACCTCAAGACAAGAAAGAACAGGGGTCGGGATTTATAATCCACTGATAACTAGCAGGAAACGTGGAGGAGTTCTGCAGAAGTAGGCAGAGAGCAGCGGTGGTTGTGATAAAATCAAACAAGCGCAACAGAAAAAAGATAATACACGTGTATTCGCCTACAAGCAGCAATGATGGTGAAGGCTACCCAGCTTCTACGAGAACGTCGAATGAGCAACAAAGAAGGCAATAACGGGGTTCACGATTGTGATTGGATACTGTAACGCAAAGGTCGGTAAGACTCTAATGGGAAAAAGGTCAGTGATGAACTAAATAATGACATAAATGGCGACATATATGACGACAAAATGAAGACCTAATATTGCCACTCAGTCAATCAGCAGGTATTGTGGGAGAGGCAACGTGTAGAGAATAAAGTGGCAAACGAAGAAAACAATAGAACTAACTGCTAAGCATAAGAACATAAAACTTCCATGTAGGGTGGGTGTGATTGAATTACAGAGCTGGGAAATCTGATAACAAAAATAAAGAGTAGGCATTCGTGCATATAACCGCGTTGTGATCGATGAAAGTCTGGAAATAACGGGAAGCTTGATAGAAATTAAAAACCTAGTCACTGACATAGACGGGACGTACGCAGTCAAAGCGGGGCAGGGAAACATTACGCATAACTTGGACGAGATAGTTCAGGTACCAGGCTAAATGCAAGCAACGTTAGACCAGCGAAAACTACTCAGAATACAAGCTCAACTTGCCATCTCCTTCTAGAGACTATAGAGACAGTTGGAAAGGCTCTCAAATGCTTGAAAATCAGAATAGCTGCATGTGACGCTGGCAACACCATCGATCTTTTCAACGAGAGATACTGGAAAAGCTTCCTGAGCTATCTTGGGAATGCTTGATGTCCGAAAAAGAGCCCATACCAAAGAAAAATGCACAATATTTCGGGTTCTTAAGAAGGGACATCCCAAGGGCTTCAATTATTACAGAACCATCAGCCTATTCTCAGTAGTTTTCAAGATGTTTACCAAATTTTTTGATAGCCGCTTAATAGACAGCCTCGATACCCATTAACCCAGAAAGAAGGCTGAGTTTAGGAAAGGGTATTAACCAGAGATCACATCCATATCGTCAACCCGGTGATAGAAATATCTCCAGACTACACTAAGTTCCATTACGTTGAATTCATAGATTACGAGAAGGCATTTGCTTCGATACTCCCAGCATCCTTTCTAGATGCACTACAAGACTAGGGTGTAGAGAAATATACCTAAGACTTTAGAAGATTTTATAATGTGGGGCAGGATACCCCTACGCAAGCAATGCGACAGATTTCTTATCCTAAAAAAGCTTGACTGCGAAAACATAAGATTAACAATCAAAAGCGAATACTCAAACAGGTTTTAGTTCGCGGACGATTCAGTCTTGCTGATGAGTGAAAGTGCCGAACACATGCAAACAATGTTTGAGGAATTACAATCCAATAGCAGGGCCGCGGGGCTAAATATAAACATAAACAAATCTTAAAGAATGAGTAATAAGCATGCCCAAAACGCAAACACTAAAAGAAGTAAGAGAATACAACTATCTCGGACAGATGCTTAGGGCTGACCCCGAACACGAGGGAGAAATGCGGCGCAAAATATGAATGTGCTGGGGACCCCTATAGAAGCACTCCCAAATAATTAAGAGTAACCTGCCTCTGTCGCTCAAAAGAAAAATATAAAACCACTGCATACTGCTGGCGACGAGATACGGAGCTGAAACTGGACACCTTGCTATAGAACTAGAAAGAAAACTTGGTCCGGCTCAACGTGCCAGGGAAGGCATAATGTTAGGAATAACACTCAGGGACAAGAAACGAGCTAACTGCATCAGAAAACAAACTAAAGTTGACAGTATCATCAACCACGTAAAGAGAAAAATGAACTTGGGCTGGCCACGACATAAGACGAACCAAAAACAGATGGACAATTCGGGCGACAGAATGGATACCAGGTGTTGGGTATAAAAGAAGGGGAAGGCTAATAACGCGATGGAGTGTGAAACACGGAACTGCTCGCGTATGCTGTGAACTCGAGTAGAGCAGGAGTGGAGCGGTTAGCGGTCAACGGGACAGGCCTTCGTCCTGCAGTGGACCTGAGAGGGCTGACGATGACGATGATTGTGGTGGTGGTGGTGGGTGTGATTGCGGAAACGCCACATATGTGGCATTAGTGCCAGCTATATTACTGGTCGTCAAGAACATTATATAGTGTAAGTCGATTATATTAGAGAACCGAGAAATACTTATTCTGGAAATTACAAAAGGCCGGCATTGTCACGTAGGACCATACTTGCTACGTAATGCAGTTGGAAATATTGATGCACATTCAGTATTATAAGCGCCTGGAGCAACTAACAACATCTCACCTCCTTTGCCGATCGTTCCCTCCTGCCTCTCTGAATTTTTCAGAGCAGCTTTAAACACTGGAATTAGTCATGTCGCATCGCGACGCTTGACTTCCGTTCTGCACTAGCTACGTTGCTGTGCGTTGCCATGCCTCAACAGCTACGGACGTGCCTTTGCCTTCGCACAATCGACTATCCTGCGTATCCTCGACCGCATCGAATGTTGGCGGAGAGGGGTTTCGACCCGTGACGCGACCTCCCGCCTCCGAACGTCGAGCGGGAGACTTGCGGCATCAGCGAGCCATCACGTAATCTAGGCAGCCCTCAAGCTGCCCACGACGACGAAGTTTAAGTGTAGGGAAAATTTGGCGTGGCGCAGTTCACGCTTTTGTGAAATCACGATGAAAGGGTAACAGGGGGACCACCGGGCCGACATTGGCGAGGTGCTCGCAAGAGTAGTTATGAACGAAGCGGCAGATGAGAAAGGGGCACGGCGGCAGTTTATCATGATAGGATGGGTGCGGCTCATGTACCTGCTGTCGCCAGCACTACTAGTTCAATGCGTACTGTTGATGTTGAGTTACGCTTGTCACGTCACTCACCAAAACCACTGTATTGTGAGCGATGCCCCTACCACTTTCTGTGTTGGTACCGTCCCGGTTCATTGTTTCGTGCACTGGCAAAACCTAACAGAAATTGCAGATGCAGCATGCAGTTTCTCGCTTGATCACCAAATTGCTTTACTCCTAGAATTATTTTTATGCCTCCCTAAAGTACATTTTGTACCGGCCAGCGTTAAGGCAGATTCTTCTGAATCAGTACGATTCCTTTTCGACCGAGGCGAAGCCACAGAGGCCATGTCACAGCCTCGCTGTTCTCTGTTGTTTTGGTTCAGATGGGTAGACAGGTAGTTCTGCTACACTGATAAAAATATATCGCAAGTAATAACAGGCAAATACTATTTGTACAGGTGGCTCAGCAAAATTTGCGAGCCTATTCTGAAGGTAGCGGAGTACAAGTGCTGCCCTGCACTCTCGGAAGTGGTGGAAATCAACCATCCAGTATGTATTACTCAGCATCAGGATTTTGCCAGGTTTTTGGGCCCCACCCTTCTGCGCTCTATTTTGTACGAGCTCAAGGATAACGGTTTTTGTGAAACAGGAAAGAACTGAGCAACACAAGCGAATGTCCAGTTTTGCGAACCTGATTCGACTTACGTACGGGCAACAAATGAAGTGCTTATTTTTCGTGCCCCCAGGATTTAGCAATTGGTTGCCTATAGGACCTAACAAGGTGGCTATGGGCCATTGAGAAGGCACAACAGAGTGGTGCATTCTCTCGGTGCGATTGCCAGAATAAGCAAGTAAGTTCGACCGGAAACCTATGTGACCTTCAAATACCCTCTCCTGTGAAACTGCGTCTTGTGAGTAAATGAATATACATGCTAGGTAAGCTGTATTTAGTACGTTAACATAAAATAAATGGCATTAGCTTTCGCGGATGCAAAAATACTTGCCGTTGTGAAAACGGCACCCTTTGAAGTGGCAAATATTCATGCTCATAAATGTTAGTAAGCAGTGTGCTGTCTGTGTAAGGCCCTCCATGTGAAGATGGAATTCGTAACCTACAGCTAGAAGCGCTGGGCACGTACATCCTAATCCTGCTGCAAGTCTCCAAACTAGGCAACTTTTTCCAGCCGCCAACAGCCAAGTTTTAAATCTAAGTTTGAACTACTTCCGGAAAAAGTGAACAAAGGCAGTGCGACTGGGGCCATGAACAACGCAACCACCATGACGACAAATGCTGCCAGCAATGCCGTAGTTCTGCTGTAGCCTAGTGAGCCACCATCTTTTCACGGGTCACCTTCCAAGATACGTTTCATTGTTTGGACTACGGTTTCATTTTAGCATGAGGCTGATTTACTCTTACACGTGGTTAGGACCCGAACCAAGCCTCGTGTTCTGCCTAATTCTGTCTTTTGTTGCCAGCATCTGGCTGGGGCTGAGAATCTTGTCTATGTGCGAAGAGAAGGACATGTTTACATTCTTATTTGTACGCCGCACAAGCTCGGCCTCCGATTAGCCGACGATCGTCTGTGCACGTAAGTTTGGTGACTGCACTTTCGGAAGGTCAGAAAACAAAAACAGCGTACCTGGAGTGTTAGCCGAATGAAAAAGGTACTGAACTGGGCCTAAAAGATGTACTTTATCAGGCTAGCGGCGCTAGTCCGAGCACGTTCAATCATCAGTCGTAGTTGTCCCCTCTGTCGATGTCCTCTTCCCAAATCGCATTGTTCTCACTTCCATTCAGTGTGTTCGAGATAATGCGCTTACAGGGGCCCGTACATTACGCTTGGCCATGATTTCTTTCTGTGTCGTGGCAACCCAGTTTGCCACATTGATAAGTGTACTGCACTCGATGCGCGCGGCAGGTGTGACTTGATAGTCTAGCAGGGCAGGTAGTCGTTGCAATGCCTCCGAAGCCTGTCGTTCTACGGCGCGTTGATGGCACGTCCAGTTGTTGTGGGTGGCTCGTCATACCACCGTGCATTACCAGAATGGCTGTGCCACCTTCTGAAAGCACAGACTTAAGGCCATGGTAGGAGTATGAAAAAACGACTAACTCTAAACTGCACAGTCCTAGCGCGGCATGACCAAACGGTATTCACCCAATCTTCAAAGATGGTACCACTCATCCACCAATTCTCATGAGCTCGTACTGGGACATTTTAGGGAAGCATCTCCGGTAGAAAGAGCATTCCTCTAAAAAATAATGTAGGGTAGCAGTTTTCCTCAATCGGCCGTACGACACAACATCGTGGTCGAGCGCTCCTGCATGTAGCCGGCAGTTTTGGCTATAACTTGTTTAACGGCCTTCTCAATCACTATGTAGGCCACAGGCATTCCAGAATACACCTCGGCCTGATCGGCAACAGTGACGTGGCCTAGTCTGTACTCTTTTCGCAGCCGCTTCTTGATAGTAAACGTTTGTAATGCGAGTAGCTTCTCTTGGAAGTCAGCGGGAAGGTTCTGGCACAGAGACCTCTGACTGTGCAAGCTGATTTGAAACCGCGTCGTAGATTAAGTGATCCAGCATCTGCTGGGGTTAGCTTAGTCTGCACGATGCCTCGAATAATTACAATCTCCCTCTCCTTCACGTGAATTACCTTCGTTGTAACGGGCATTCCATCGTCTCTTTGCTTCAGGGTGACTCCCTTCTCCATTCTTGGTGTCGAGCCTTTTTGGGTCCTGTGATGACGGTTAGCTTGGCAGCGCAGTGGAAACGTCTGTTCCGCTGGTTCTGCTATCAATTCAGAAGCGTCCATGCCAAAGTCCCACCTGGGCTTGGAGGTTTTAAATGTATCTCGCTGTAAACCTATCTTCCACTTAAAAGCCGCGGTGTAGTGGCACCGCATTGTGTACGCCATTGTGCCGCGAACACGGGCACTTCTTCAGGTCATACGGTGACGTACCGAAGCAATCACGGAAAGCTTAGAGCTTTGGTTACAATGTTCGAAGGAGCGAAAACAACTCTGCAAGCTGCAAGCCTCTGCCGCGAGGTTTTGTTGAGTGCCCAGCAGTTATAGGAAAGCCACATCCTCAAATTCACGCTGACACCCGACTTTCATAAACGCTTCTAAGAAAGGTGCGTCCTAGATCTGGGAGACACCATAAGTCACTCATTTATTATGACTAAAATTGTGGTACTGTGACCACGAATTTATCCCCTACGTCACTATTGAACATAAGTGACTAAAAGTGCGATGACAACACAAGTAGCATCCACATTGTTGATGAACCAGATTCAAACCGTCAGATATATTGAAATTAACTTTTCTTGGAATAGCGACTCACTGCCGCTAGCACCTTCCGAAATTACATTGCAGCCTTTCTAAACGGGAACTATCGGAATGTAAAGAAAATGACAGCGCTAACCAAAAATATGTATTCCACTCAAACTCTACGAACACACAACCAGCCACTCGCATGTCTTGCCAGGATCCCAAAGAACCATCCAGGGGAAAATTGGACACTGCCAGCGGAAATCTCCAACGTTTAGAGGGCGCTTTGTGGAAATAAAGCACTGCTGCTTACCTAGATGGCAGAGGGAGCTAAGTGGGCTACGACACACGGTCCCAATCTTCTCGAACGTTGAACGAGGTACAAGTGCCCACGGTGGAGATAGCGTTACCGGGGCTGCACCGGAATGGTACCGGAATGATGCAGTAGCGCGTCGTCCTGTGTATTTCTCTTCTTAGTCTACGTCTTTCCGCGCCTGTTTTCGAGATGAATCAGCACCAACTCGCCCAACTTGCCATCCTGTTAATGGTACCCACGGCTGCACTGGCTTGTCTCAACGATGACTGATGACTGCTGATGAACGAAAAAAATCACTCCCTCTCTGCT
Source organism: Haemaphysalis longicornis (assembly GCA_013339765.2). Classification (NCBI taxonomy): domain Eukaryota; kingdom Metazoa; phylum Arthropoda; class Arachnida; order Ixodida; family Ixodidae; genus Haemaphysalis; species Haemaphysalis longicornis. Next base: position 164,784,369 of record CM023452.1, on the reverse strand, counting down.
TGCTTCACTGCTAAAATGAATACAAGACAGTGTTCTTCTGCCCCTGCCCCATGAATAACTCTCCCGAATCCGCCTTCGTCCCCTTGCGCTCTACCACTTTCCAACCGCTGCTCCCATAGAATTCAAAGAGAGTTTCACCCCTTCAATTCAATTTTACCGCTTTTTGCATGGCTGGCACGCAATCTGCTAGGAGTCAGGTCGCGGCATCTCTAATGCATAATTCGTTGTTTGTTCTGCTTTGAACAGCAAGACGAGACATCTTCGGTCTTTGTGTTCGCTTTTAGCTCGAGTCTCGCAGATACCAAGTTTTACCCGCGGCTTTTTTTTCTTTGTTGATGTGCTACAGCGTAAGCGAGCCCTCCAACCGGTGATTTATTAGTAGTCCTCCTACGCAGATTTGATTCTCCTTCCTTCGCAACTCCCAGTTAGCGTTTTACTTGGCGCGCGCAACGGTTTGCGGATTTGTCGTGGCTTCTCCAATATATAAACTGAAGTAGCGTGGAAAACCGGGCGGCACAGATTCATCTTCGCAGCGCCCCAAAAATGTACTGCAACATCACTTGGAGGGTTCGGCACTAAAAACGTTCAGATATGTTGACGATTACCTAGTATTTTGTGAAGACTACAATCCTGAAAGGAAAATAATAGTCATTTAAAAGCCTTCAGTCGTCGTGCGTTTGAGTTGACCTTTACCTGCGAGTCGTTAAAAGAAAGGGCAATCCAGTTTTTGGACCCGTCCTTATGGTCCGAGCAGGATCATGTATGTTGCCTCTTTAGTCCACGATCGAATAAGCCTTTGCTAAACTCTACATCCGTGCACTCTAAGATTGTTAAAATATGGGATTGTTGTCAACTGCCTCACGTAAGGGATCTCCAAGTCTTGTTTTAACCAAATTGAGTGGATTCGGTGCACAGTTAGGAAGACTCAGAAATGCTGGCTACGCTGACGGAGTCATGGAGTCGGCCTGCGTTGAGTGATTGGATTTTATGAAGAAAAACCCGTCTCCTTATTGCGACGTTTTGACGGAAGAGAGGAAGGACGAAATCGTTGTAATCCCGTATTTGCACGATGTATTACATTGTTTGAAAAAGTAGGGACCAGATATAACGTCAATGTAGTGTGTTCGGCCAAAGTAACCTAAACTGCATCTGTCCCGCTATTGAAAAGAGTACTGGTAAAAAGGGCTGAGAAACAGCTGTGGTGTTAAATATGAAAAACAGTTTGTTCCTTCTAGACCAACTGTAGTTTATTGCATTCCCCTTAATTGTGGACGCTTTTATGTGGGCCAGATGGGCTGCTGCTTAAATGTTCGTTTGCGGGAGCATGTCATTTCACTAAAGGGAGTGTCTTCAGGCCATCTTTCCACTCATTACAGAGATTGTGGTTGTACGCCCTTCCTTCATGGCACGAAGGTACTGTTCCGGCACGGTGACCAAAATTCAAGACAAGTAGTCTGATTTGTGTCTTATCGCTCCGTCTTTGTCGCTTTTAGAAGCTGAATTGGCTTATCTTTATGAGAGGGTGCATGAGAACGTGCGCCTGCGCAGTGGCATTTAGTGTGTTGATGTATCATGTTTTTATCTGCGTTTTATACCTTCAATGACTTTATATTTGTGTCTCTTCAAAGTTTTGGTCCAGCGCTCGTCCAGTGTGTTCCTCCCTTTTTCCCATTATTATTATTTGCGGTGTGAAGATGAATTCTCCAATAAGTCCCTATCTGGGAAGACCGCCCGCGGTAACCTAGAGAACCAAACTATGGTGACAGTGGTACCCTCTAAGAACGCCCTCATCAACACCACCTCAACTTTGGCAACTTCTTCCTGGACGCGGAAGAATGAGCTTTTGCTCTCGCTCTTACCAAAACCAAATGCAATATTACATTGACTGATTCACAATTCTGCTGCCGCAGGCTGTTGTCGGGACGGGTGGCTAGCATTATTGCGTAATAATGTTGCATGAGAATAATTAACCTCAGATTATTGCGTAATAAAGTTGTCTCTCTCTCTCTCTCTCTCTCTCTCTCTCTCTCTCTCTCTCTCTCTCTCTCTCTCTCTCTCTCTCTCGCTCTCTCTCTCTCTCAAATTTCAGTGAGGGCTGCTCCTGGAAAGCACAAATAAGGGCTGTAAATATCGTGTCTATGCACACTACGGTTAAAACATAAATGGCGCACAAGTGTGAAGAAAAAACTGAAACACTCCGAGTACAGCGGCTTATTCAAAAAAACACTTTTTCGACTTTGCTGAAATTCTCCACAGATGTTAACCTGTGAATGTACTTCAATGATCATTAAAACATGTTGCATCATTTTGTTCCTGACGCCCCTACAGCGCGAGAAAAAAGCCTGGTCGGCCAGGTCTTCACAAGATCGTGAGACACGAAACAGTGAGAGCAACTTCCAGTGAATGTGCAGAAATTTGATACTTTTTTTGTACCAAAGGCAAACGATTACTTATTGATAGTATTACAGAGAATTCAGAAGCGAAACTGAAATTTTTATGTGAATTTTGGAACGAAAATAAACAATCTGCGAACCGCCAAACGTGTACTCTTCGAAGAAAAACCGGAGGAAATCCAGATTCACGCGCATTGAAAAAAACGCGTCTTCGGGTTTTATGAAGCTTTCCACAGATATTTTCCTCCTAATTTACTTGCGCGAGCCATTAAAAAAACTGGCCTCATTTTGATCACTAAAAAGCAAAAGAGCCTTTTTAAGCATGCTCGTCACAAGGAGCTGAGACATAAAACGACGATTGTGACTTTCTGCAGATTTCCTTTATTTATTTTGTAGAAAGGGCAGAATATCTTCTGAGATAAGGAGAATAGAATAGCCAAGTGACATTAACGAAGTCAACGTTTGACATGACAGCATTCCATCGGCACCCCATTAATACCGTGCAGCTACTTGCTGTTTATTTACACGTTGCTTGCTGCATCAATGTTCACAGTTTCCTCAAAGGGGCACAAACATTCCGCGCTGCGTGCAGTTCGCATATATCTGCTTCTGATGACTTTCTTAAACGCCACACGTGCCAGGACTGTATGCCGGGAAAGGCACGCACTGTTCACCATTCTTCCTTTTTTGTTTCTCAATGGCTGGAAACTTCGTTCCCTTCGAGGTATATGAAGTGAACGCCCTTGATCTTCTCAGACAACGCAGTTACCATGTGTTTTGCCGTCTGAATCGCATTTCTTAGTGGTTCTCTTAGGATGTAAAGTGTCGCCTGGTGTTTGACGATTCCCCCAACTCCATCGCAGGAATTTTTTCCCTGCCCTGTAGCAGAGAATATCCATTGCGTTTCAGGCACGTCGCTCTTTCGCAACTCATGAAGCTGGTACCTGTTTTTAAAGTGACTGGCAGCTCCGTCACTCACATAAGTCACCTTGGAGTACAGTGGGAGATTGTCGTCCACCGACAGCCTGATTTTTTCTAAAGCCAAGCAGCCATGCGCAGAGTCATGGCAGACGTCATCACTTGCAACCACAAAACTATGACTGTTTTTTCGAGTCGTCACCACACAAGTGAATATCGATACTTGGGTTTTATGCCAGTGGTAGCTTTGTACCTCGTCGGGAAGGATGACAGTCCAATTTTCGGCAAAATCAAAGTGAAACACCACGCTTCCTCGCTGTTCGCATTTCTTTTCATTGTGGATGGCAGCTCCCTGGGTCTTTCGGATGTGATTGTGCACGATCAATGTAGCCAGTGATAGCCTGAGTCCCCTCAGGAATGCTGAAGGGCCAAGGGTCTTCTTCACAAGGTCGCCGGGCTCCCACGTGGCAACCACAATGTCTTCTTCTTCGGGGATATTTAGTGTTTCGAGCGTCAGGGACTCTCCTTTTGGGCACTTGTCGCACTCCCCTAAGAAGCAGTGGTCTGATGCCGGAGTGCAGAGGAATGCAGCGATCAATCCACTGGCATCTATTTTTGAGTTGCTACCGTTTTCCACAGCGGCAACATAGAGTTCGTAGTTGGCGCAGTAGACGCAGACACACACTTCTTGCTGAGGACTACATTGACCCAACAAGGCCGCAACGAGTAAAACTTTGTTAGCCCAATGCTCGAGTCAGGATTTCGTTCCTTGTAAATGCGGAACACTTCTCGAATTGATCGTGTCATGAAGCGTTTCGTGACAAGAGTTTTTTCTCCGTCACGCACAACCGAGATGACGTCTTTCTTATTCGGACTTTGTCTCGAACACTCCAGCTCAAGACTGCCTGCACCTTGCCAAATAGCTGATCTTATGAGCCAAATATAGCGCACCACGGCAGCAGTGTGCACAAAAAAAGGGCATTGGTAATGTAAGACAAAGAGTGACCGCGGTTTGGGAAATCAAGAGGAAGCTATAAAAATAGACCCGAAGACCTTCAAATTGCGCGTTTTACCACCATACATTGCAGCGGTTTCGCCACCGCACGACTATATCCGCGCTGTGCTTAGAATGACGCACAATATTTCTAGGACTCACGCAAGTAAATTAGGAGGAAAATATCTGTGGAAAGCTTCATAAAACTCGCAGAAGCGTTTTTTTTTAAATGCACGTGAATCTGGAGTTCCTCCGTTCTTTTCTTCGAAGAGTACACGTTTAGCGTTGCGCAGATTGTTTATTTTCGCTCCAAAATTCAAATAGAAATTTCAGTTTCGCTTCTGAATTCTTTGTTATACTATCAATCAGTAATCGTCTGTTTTTGGTACAAAAAAATTATCAAATTTCTGCACATTCACTAGAAGTTGGTCTCACTGTTTCGTGTCTCAGGATCTTGTGAAGACCTGGCCGACCAGGCTTTTTTCTCGCGCTGTAGGCTCATCAGGAACAAAATGATGCAACATGTTTTTAATTATTATTGAAGTGCATTCACAGGTTAACATCTGGGGAGAATTTCAGCAAAATCGAAGAAGTGTTTTTTTTTTTTTTAATAAGCCTCTGAACTCGGAGTGTTTTAGTTTTTTCTTCACACTTGTGCGCCATTTACGTTTTAACCGTAGTGTGCATAGACACGATATTTACAGCCCTTATTTGTGTTTGCCAGGAGCAGCCCTCATTCAAATTTGAACGCACTAGCTCCATTACGTACGATAATACTGGCCCGCAAAATACAGAACAAATTGCGCTCTGAGCAAGATTTGGAAATTTATTACAAAAAATATATGCTTTTCTAGCCAACGACATTTTGGGCGCAAAAATTTAAACCAGGCGTAGATTACGCATAAAAATTACCACCCCCGCCTGCCGCCTGATTAGTATATTTTTTGCTAGACGTCGCTAAACTTGGCCGCGGCGCATGGGCAGGTAGCGGCCGGGGTTCCAAATTTTTTTTCCGTCGGCCAAAATTTTTTTTGCCAGAAATATTTGTGAATCCGCACATAACATACATGCGGCAATGAGGTAAAAAAATTCCAAGCGAATTGAAGAGGTCGACCAGCCATGCTTTGTTCCATCTTATCTGAAAGGACCGTGCTGCTTGCGTCGACGGAGTATACTGCCGAATCTTCATTAGCGATAAAACGCTGCTATCGACGCCTAATGTTTTGTAGAAGTGGTAAAAGTATTCTTTGTTGGTTATGTTTATCAAGTGATGGCTGTTAAATTATACTCACGGGAGTGGCACAACCCGAAATTTATCGGAGGGGCGACTGTTATTGCCGCCCACCTCAAATTGTTCAGGTAAGTTTCTGAGCTGGCAAGGCGGTCTTGCACCTCAAACTCATACTGTGCAAGGTCGTCTAGGTTATTGCGTAATTACGAAAACATTTGGTATTAATTTTATGCCGAAGTGTTTTATTGAAATCGTGATTTCTTGTTTACGATATTTGAATTTAAACATGCCCACTAGATGGCGACATCGACATCATGTTTTCTTTTTTAAACCTGTAAGACAGGCGTCTACAAATATATTCTAAAAGAAATTATTCTATTGTTTTCGTCTTAACTGAAAAATCACAAATTCAAGTGGTTTACACGGAAGGGAGAGTTCTGGGCATTAAAAGTTTGTGTAATTTGCTTTGAGACTAATTAACCAAATGTCATGATTTCTGTACACTAGACACTAGACACAAGACACTAGACTAGACCAGATGTCATCTTAGGAAGTGGCCCGTAACCTGCGATAACGAAATCTCAGACCGAGGACCAACATGTCCTGTCGTTTTCAGTAGTAAATGGTAAATCGTTTTCCGGAAAGTGGCCAGCGGTAACGTAAACACGATAATGGTTTTCTAAAATTCAAGATCTTAATTTTGTCAGTCAATATCCGTCTTTCATTGCTTCAGGTGATAAGCGTTTTTGCAGGATTTTTCTGCATCTGCGATGGCTATATCAAAAGGTACGTATGCACAGAAGGTTTCCCCTTCCCCTCTTTCGCATTCCCCTCTCCTATCACTACCTCGCCACCGAGAAACGCGTAAACCGGCAACCGGTGATGTGCGCATACTTAGGCGTAAAATACGCGCGTGAAAATTTCGCTCGTAAAGCCCTTAAAGTTGAATAAGAATTATGGTCTCCCGCAGGTGTTGCAACCGAGCGGCTGGATCTTCAATTCCCACCTACTCCGCGAGGCAGAATTTGAGGCAGCCGCGGCAGCGGCGGCTTTCCGTCATTTTTACGCTCATTCGCGCTTATGTGTGTCCTCTGCAGTAATCTAAAAACGGCGCTACCGCCGTTGTCAGCCGATAGCACAACTTTTGAAATAGGCATCGGTGATGGCGAGAGGAATAGCAATCGCGAAAGAGGAGTCGGCGGTGGGTAGGAGAAACCCCGGAGCGGGACGAGTTAATCGGATTCGCCGGAATGAAATAGGGGGGGTGCTAGATGTACACTGCGGCACTGCTTGTGCGAGGGTGGGGTAACAGCGGACCTACGGGTAGACATAACTTCTCCCCCCCACCAATTCGGGGTCAGTAGGTGGGACCGACCGGAACGATCTGTAAAATCGCGTTCCTCCAGAGGGCTGTTGTCGGACTGCGTACGGACTATGGTCCGTAAGCAGTCCGACTGGTTAATCGCGGATTTCGAGATTATTTCGAGATTTGCGCCCGAACGCTCTTCGCGGGCAATAAAAGGTAATTGTTGCACGTATGTAAATTTTTTCGTCCACTGAATGCCTCCTATCCGAGAAGACGATGTGCGCTTATACAGCAAAAACTTGGCACATGTAGAAAGCAAACGCTCATAACGTGGAACACACATAAAAAGACAAATTTCCATTACCGCTTGGCCCTCGACCATTTTCGCCAACGTCGAAACATAAGAAAGAGGTAAAGGAGAAGCAACTAGCAACTTGCCCTACCACGCAGGGTTAATCTGATTTACAGGGTTTAATGTCTTTTTTACATTGTGCAACGTCAACCAAATATTTTAAAGTATACGGGGGAAAGTTCTCCAAGTAGTACGTTACATGCAGGATTGTGTCATGTTGCATTATGTTGCAGTTCTTAGACATTTTTTATCTAAACGAGTACGTCAAAGCATAAAAAATCCATCGAAGAGAACATTGTCGAATCAGACGTTGGAACAAGCACTTAGGCGACATATTCAGAGCAGGGTTTCAGAAGCTTTATTGGCCATTTTTCCGCACTACATGGTCTCTAAATGTTGGCAACCAACGTCTAGTTGTCCGATCAGTACGCATTCACACCGACACGTCAAAATAATTGCACAATCCACCTTTAACGTTGCTCCGGTGCTCGTCGATGCGCCCGGCCACACTGACGGCACGGCGGGGAACGTGGTCTAAAAGGCCAGCCATGGTGAATGAAGTCACCCTGTCCAATGTGGCTGTACCTAGGCCGACGCTACGGAAACGCTCTATCGACCTGTATCCAACAGCACAACGCCGCAGGAGTATAAGGCGTTGGGAGCCCTAGGGATGGCACTTAAAACAGTGTTTATCCTCACATTTCCTGAGAAATATCCATTCTTTAAATTTTTAAACCCGACGGCGGCCGCCATTTATATCTGTACCGAACGGCCTTTGACTCCATTATTGCACACAACTCCTCCCACCCCTTCAAGTAGGCCCTAGTTTTGTTGAAGGATCTGACAAGCGATCCATTTTCGACGCGTTTAGGAGTTTCCGGACGCCGTTAGGAACGCGCTGGGCTCACGCGGCGGCGGCAGCGTGGGGTGCAGAGATTAGTTTTCATTTCTCCATCTTGAACGGCATACCTAGACACGCGCCATTCCTCTACAGCTCCCAAGAATGGCTGCCGCTTTCGTCAGGTCCCTCTTCACGATAAGCGGACGGCGGCGTACTACATAAGCAATTTTGAGGACGCCTTTGATTTATGGCCGTGCCTTTTCCCCGCCTGCCCCCGGCGCCAGCACATTGTCTGCGAACGATGAACCGGCATGTTATAAATATCCGGCCGTTACGGCGGCCTTTCGTGCTATCTTCCTCCCAATTCTCCTCTTTTTATCAGCGCCCTCAGTAGGTTCCACGCTACGCTTTCGCTATCTGTCTCGGCTGCAACACATCGATACTAACTGAGCCTTAGGATAGCCGATATTGCAAAACGCGATTGGGAGGAGTAGCTGCCCGGGGCGCCTGGGGTTCATATATATTAGGTGATTCCCGAGGCTCCCATATGTTTCTGTGCCGGCGGAACGTTTTCACGCTCTTTATCGGGCTAGCCTACGATGTGTAGAATGCTACCTTCAGATATTTGCAGGGTGTGGGAAATAAAATTGAGAGATTAGAAACGGGACACATAACGGGAAGCGTGTTCAGCGCAGGATACATTTTTCTTTGCAGGGGCTTACGCTGGCATTCATCCATGAGGTTTCAGTGCATACAAGGTTGCTACAATTTCTATACAAAAATATTTTAAGGAGAAAGCCTGAAGTGCCACATTGTAGGATATACAGCGTTGTTCTTTCTGCGTTCGTTCAAGAAGATGGCCGCCACGGTAAAGAGCAGATTAAAAAACAACAGTCCAGTGCTCTGCCGAAAATGGTCTTATTTTATAGCGAGGCTTGCTTTGCCTCCCTGGCGCCTTCCATGGTTACGCAGAAAACACTGCAGGAACGTTAACCTACGCAAGCGCCCTCGAGAAAAAGAAAACCGGTCCTCGTTATCATATTCGAAACTGTCCCTGTTGTTATGAAGCCGGCATCTAACGGAACGCGCCATTCCGACGCGGTGGAAGTGGTTTGCATTTCGAACTTCGACTTACTCAGCTGCGTGGAAGAAAGCTTCGCGTTTTCTTTGTATCTCTCTTAAGAAACTGGCTCGGCTTTGTTTCCTTTATTTCACGAAATCAAAACGGTATCGTTTTGAAGAAACAACGTATGTTCAAATCGAGGCGAAAAGTGAGGTTACATTTGTACCCGATACATGCATCGCCTGTATACCTAAAAGTGACATACCCTTTTGACATACAGAATTATATGTGCGAAAACACGTATGTACGATGTCTCTTGAAAGCATCACGAGGCGAACAGTCAGCGAGCTAACATGTCGGAGTAATATTCACTATACGTGCCGCAGAAGTGCACACACTTGTCATTCACATGCACCCGGTGTCAATTTACGCATATATTTACAATGAATCTTAAAAATCCGCATGGCGAAGAGTTTTTAGAAAATAGTAATCCAGTCGGGGCCTCACACATTGCTCAATGTACATTCTGCGTGGCAGCCACCCCATCGGCGATATACTTCACAGTGGAACAGGCGTCAACGGCAGCAAAGCGATTTGCTAACCGAGATCTCGAATGACTTTACAATCAAAGTAAAACAAAAAGGTCCTAGGGCTCGTCCCAGCGGCGGCACACAACCAAGTACCCTGCAAAAGATCTACTGAAAAGAAAAATATTTTCCAGAGAAGTCTCCAGAGTTTCCCAGAAAAACAGAGCCATCCGACAGTGTAAGAAAGCAGAGTCATCAAAATGGCAGCGTATGATCTTGAACACAGTGCAAGAAGGCAGGGTCTCCACATAACGGGCGGTTTACAGAGGCTACGAAAATATCATGTTTCTGCACCCGGTAAAACGTCGATATCTTTCCGCAATAGCAACTTACGACTAAAGTAGTCGCCGTTCTTTTTTCTTACTTCGTGGCAAAATCCCACGTAGCGGATTGGACTGGAATCGGAACCTTTGAGCGGCTAAAGTGCGTGTTTCGTGAAATTCACAAAACTCTGAATTTGAAAAGTAAACGCTATAGAATATTGAATGCAGCACGATAGCTGAACATGTTCATATCAGGTCCAGACCCGTCGCGCACCACCCCGATTGTAGGCAAGACGTGGCTTGTGCCAGTCCGCTTTCTGACGTAATATCTGCTCTAACAAGACGAAACGAATACGATGAGACAGAAGCACTGCGCAGCAGAAACAAAGGCTGGTCGAAGTATATGGCGCGAGAAGACAAACAAACGAAGGCGAATAAAGAGATGGAAACATTGTTGTTTAATCAGGCTCGGACTACCCGCTCATAGTCCGAGGACTCCTTTTTCGTGAAGAATTTGTCGGCCCGAACTTCCGGAAAGTGCAAGAAACGATCCCAACCGAAGCAATTTGTATCCTTAATATCCGATTTTGTCCCCGCATAATAAATGACGAGGTCGAGTTGCTGAATCAATAATCCGCCATTTTACCATCACGTCGATGTATGCGGCGGTATAAAAAAGAACACTGATGATTCTATGATTGTTCGATGACAGGCTTGGCGCGTCGGAGCGGCTTCTAACCAAAAGAGCTGCCTTGAAACACGCCAATAATTCGCTACGATCTAATGATAGCTGCCGCAATGTTGTCGCCCTATCGAGCTTTGTCCTTCATCTTTCGCTTCTTAACTGGACAACAGAACACAAAGTACGAAGAAAGGCGAATACGTAGCTCACGGGACGCGACATCACTCCTTGCTGCAGTCGCAAGGCCTCCTTTAAGATACAATTTACCTGCCGCCAACGGTCTATAAAAGCGGGCTTTACGCTTCCCTCGGGAAATTGGACTAGACGCGCTAAAAAGCGATGTCTTTGAAGCAGTATGAGGCCAACCTGATGAAGCCCCCAGGAAGGCATCCATGACTTAAGGCGCGAAGACGTTCCGCCCAGCTACTCCTTCCTATAAACACTAACCACTTTGAGACATCACCATCCTCATTGAGCAACGGTAGCTGTGTCCGAGGCAAGGGAGTTGTGGTGAGAACAGAATACAATTCAGAGGAAGCAAAACATACGCATCTAACGCTTTGCGCTTTAGTGAGCAAAACGTGCAAATCAAGCATTACCATCATACGGAAGCGAAAAAGGGTACTCCACGGAGCAGATCAAACGCTGCTGTGCGTATGATAGGCGTACCGACATCCGGTGCTACTAGGGAAGTTGCCTTCCACTGAGATCGCGAAGAACGCCACGAATTGATGCAGGCCTAACGAAATGCAGCGGAAGAGATGGTTTTTCTGCGTAGAGAACGGGTGTTGTCTTTTTGTAGTTGAAGTGCGACATGTAATGCAAGCGATTCATACGCGCCACGGCAAAGTACCATCTTTTCGTCTGTATGCCTTCCTGTTCTTATATTTGCCGTGATCACTGCGGGATACAGACAGCGCCGCACGTGCTGAAGAAGATTGTCGAGTGTTTTGTATCCGTCAGATCGGAAATGTATCCCTCTTTTGCCATCTTCCGTTCAACAAGTGGTGTTTACCGTTGAATTTTCCTTACTCTGTGTCACGAAATCAGTTATTTCAGTTATTTTTTGTTGTTCTTGCTCTGATCCTGCCTCTAAATTGTACGGTATCTGTTAGGAACTTTCCTTTTCCTCTTCTTACCCAATGCGATGTTCTGGGGTCTTTAAGGTTGTTTTTTTTTTGAAGAAATGTTAAAGAAAAAAAGATTGCCTGGTTACGTATATTTTTCCGCTTGGAACGTGACGAAAGGTAAAACAAACGTTTTCAAGTAGTACTACTGACTCACCTCAATGTCAGTGCTGTCATGTGTTAGGGCACCCCTCGAGAGGGGATGCATCAAACCCCCTAAAAGGGGAAGAAGTGAACAAAGGAACGGGACTTTGAAGTGCGCGCCAGGAGTGCACCAATAAGCGAGCGCCAGCGCCGAAGCACCGAGGCATCAAAGGGAAAATATGGCAGCACACTAGTTATCCAATCGGAGAACGCCGCGCAGGAGACCAGTGGCGTGATGGCCATATATGGACATGTGAAAGGCAAGCAGCCAATGAAAGTGCGCCACGAGAGAATCCAGAGAGGATAAAATCGGGGCGCACACAGAGAACGGGGAGGCAAGACACCGGGAAGAATGACACCAGGAGGCGGCAGGCGCACGTGAGCCTCACGGAGCGCGCCAGGGGGACGCGGCCAGGCCATCGACCACACCAGCCGAGCCTGGGCGGGAGCGGGCCGCCTTCGCAACGGCACCGTCATCCTAGGTGCACCCACGAACCTGTGTCTTCGTGGCCCCAGCGGCATCGGTCGGGCACAGCGTCCTACGGTCCACGGTCCGTCACGTTCGTCTCGACAGCCGCGAAATGCATGTTCGTGCCGAGCCTACCTGGGACCTCTAGCGGCAGCGGCTACCAGGGGTAGCCACCAAGTTAGCACGCCGCCCAAGGGATGACCGCGCGCGTCGCACGCCGGTATCAAGGACCTCCAGCGGGAGCGGCTACCGGGGGGTAGCCACAAAGGAAACAAGCGAGGGCGCGCGGAGCCCACGCCGTCCAAGGACTGACCGCGCGCATCGAACGGCGGCGCCGATACGAGACGAGGACTGCTACCACCGAGTCGCGGCCACGCAAGGGTGCGACACATCAGCGCCGACGACCGGGTAGGCCAGTCTAATAAGGACGTAGTCCATAGGACACAATTGGGGAGTTGTGGTGCGAAAGGATTCAACTGGGACTGGGTGTAATTAAGTGCCTTTGGACTAATTGCGTATAACTATGTTGTAGAGACTTTTGGGTTTTCATTTGAATTGCACTTTGGGATATTTGGTTTGAGGTTTGTCTAGTTTGTGGAAATTATTTATTAAGTGGTTTGCGCTAGAGCTGTTGTGATTGTACATTAAAAGTGTGTTATGTCAAACTCGTCAACAGCTGTCCCTGCGTCCATTCTCTGAGCTTATAAAGACAACCTCACCATCATTCATGTGAAAAGTGATTCCTCAGAATATGCCTGTGAATTACAGGGAGAGGGAAAACATCATTATCTAAACAGCTCTAGTCCTGGCCGTTGTTTCGGTCTCTTCAGTAGGAGACGGCTGGTCCATATAATTGCCAGAGTTTCTCAGTCACATTAAGGCAGTGGACGGGTAGAAGTTATTGTGTAGATTTCACGTCCACGCCAGGACCCGGGGTGAGCCAGCCTCCCATGAAGCAATGCGCGAACGGAGGTTTGGCGGTAGTACTAGTGGATTACACTCTCAGTAAACGCGTTGTCCCGATGGGTAGGAAGGGCAGTTGGGTGAAGGGCAAATTGGGCGTGAGTGTATTTCCCCTATATAGAGGATCCCTGGTGGAGTGAGAAGAGAGGGGGTTTGCGGTTTCCGGACCACAGATTTTGCTTCACGTGAGAAGGTGGGGTTAGCGACTGGGAAACACTGCAATTAGGCATTGTTGCCCGTAGATTGACATAAACCCGACACCGACGGTATGTTCGTATTGTGAACAAGTTTCCTTGTGTACTCCGGCGTGACTCACAGGCCATACGAGCCACCAAAAAACACTCACGTTGGACTTTCTTACTTGAAAGCCAAGCATGCAAACGCTATACCTTTAGCCCATCGTCGAAAACACGCCGTTTGTTTTCCCGAATGTACCTTATGAAGATTAGGCACTCGCCGTCTGACTTCTTTTCACGCTCTTTGATGTTTCACCCTGCGCCGTCATCGAAGCTAAGTGGTGCCGGCTTCACCATCATGACGGCGGCTCAAAGGGAATATATTTATGCGAATATTTCTGCACAGCAGAGCTAGAGGGTGCGGGCGCTGGTATTTCAAGCGCGACTGCAGCGCCGCCATACAGCGGCGCTACGAAAATCGGATGTAGGTCAGCCCGCAGGATCCGTAGTACAGGGCAGAGATTCCACTCTGCGTAAAAAAAATCGTGCAATACTAAAGCGTAATTCTGTGTACTGTTGGGTTTGCCGCTCCCGCAACCTTCTTTTGAAACTCCGCGAGCAGGCTGCTGAAGAAATATTTTTTTTCGCGTCCCCTGAAATGAAGAGGAAAGACGACAGTGATGAATCTGCGTAGTGCGACGTGCACTGTAGACAACGCTGATCGACCTCTGTCCATAAATGTTTGTTTAGATGGTTTGTGTGAACGCGGTTTATACTCAGGGATCTTGTTTTTGTGCATGTCCGCTTCCATCTTCGGTATGGACCTGTGACAGCCGGTGGGCGCGGTTGCGAGGAAGGCGAGACTGCGACCGGTGACGATGAAATGGACTTTATTCTTGGCTACATCCTAACGAAAAGGCCCCAGGCCTTTTGTCGTCCGGACGAGCGTTCCATGGACAGCCGTTCTCTACCGCTGCCCAAAGAAGACTCCCCGCTTCTCTGCTACGGAGGTCTCGAGTCGGCGCACCGCCATGGCCGCGTGGTTCCGAAAAGCCGGCCTTCTGTACACGCTGAAGCCGCGACCGGTTGTCCCTCCAATTACGCCGGGGCGCACTCACGTTCCTATTTTACCGACCGGACACACAGCGGATGGCCTAATCACTTGTCTCTGTTCGGCCTTGGCTCCCCTCGTAATGTATTTGCTAACCGACACATATGCGCAGGCGCAACAAGGTTAATGACCGAAGAGGTCTCCCAGAGTCCCGGACGCAACACACTCTTCCCCAATAAAATCCTTCGCCGAGGCTGTGACCCCGATGCAGGGTAGAGCAAAGAATGTTCACGGGTTGCAACAAACACTCTCGTGCCCACACAGCATGCACATACGCACAAAAACAACGCCGGCAAGCCGTGCCCGACTGACGCTGCCAGACAATTCACAGAATCAGTTCCTTTCCTAATCCCTTTTGAATTCAGCAATCGCCAAGCAGGGTGGCTTGGACACAAAGTAGAAAGTCACTTTAATAAAATACTAGGTAACGGCGTAACGGCTTGCTCGTTGTTTAGAGGCACCTGCCAGTACCCACGCCCTAAGTCAAAGGTTGCGATGAACATTTCTCCCCTAACGAGCTCTACACTCTGCTCAAGCTCAATATTAGGCGAGGGGTAAACCGGATCTTTGGTTATGGTGTTCAGTCTCCTGTTGTCGACACAAGGCCGAGGCTCTTTCCGGCACTTCGACCCACATTAAAGAAGAGCAATATTCACGGTAACCTTCACTTATCACGCCCATCTCCAAAATCCCGAAGATCTCCGCTTTCGTAATCTCCGACTGCTTCGGAGACACCCTATAGGCTTTTGACTGGAAAGGCACTTCGGAGGTGAGCTCGATATCATGCTTGATCAAATGGGTTTTCCCTTGCTGTGCCGCAAACATTCGAGGAATTCCCGAATAACGCCTTCTAAATCCCGCACCTGGTCAATTTTTAAGTCGCGTTTGACCACAGCGCCAAGCACAATTTCCTCTACCGACGGATTAACTTTGCGCCCACAACTGTGAACCTCGACCGAAACTTCAGGTAAGGTGTTCAAAGCAATGCTGACGATTTCCGTTCTTTCAAAGAATGGTTTCATCAGATTCACATGGTAAACTCTCTCTTCACGTCTCCATCCTGGTAGTCTCACCGAGTAGTTCAGGCCAGAGAGGCGTTGGATTGCTTTCGCTGGCCCATCCCAGTGAACATCGAGACGATTCCGCTTATTCGGTAGCAGGATCATCACTTTATGTCCCTCTGCGGACGACCTGCTCTTCGTATTTCGGTCATAATAGCACTTTGAGACTTTCAGCACAACTTCCAAATTTCCGCTCACCAATTTACACGTCTGACTCATCCTTTGTAGTAGTTCAACTACATAATCCACCACAGTCCGGTGAACACGTTGATCCTTCCAAAGCTGGCGAATCAGTTCGGGGGGCCTCGAAGTTTTCTCCCGTAAACCAACTCGGCAGGGCGAACCTTGTTCCCTCGTGCGGCGTCGTTCGCAAAGCAATGTGCCCGGAAGGCAATAATCCCAGTCCGCTTTCCTTTCGTGACACAACGCCTTCAACACTTTCTTGAGCACAGCTGCCATCGTTCCACGCTGTTGCTCTGCGGGTGATAAGCTGAGCTGCGAAACATCCGGATTTCACATTTTTTGAGGAAAGTTTCAGTTGGCGCACTCGTAAAAGTCTTTCCTGCTTCAATTTTGTTTCCGCTGGAAATCCCAAACGCGCAAATATTCCAAGCAAGGCATAGACCACTTCGACGAAAGTCGCTTCTTTCAACGGTACGATCTCCAGAAACTTGGTTGCCGGGCACAGTAGCGTCGGTAGGTACCTGTACCCCGACGTAGTCTTTGGAAGTGGCCCCACAACTTCCACCTCTACTCGGGGGAACGGCTCCGACATAATAGGAACACTCACCATTGAGGCCTTGCGCCTATCATTCGACTTGCCTACCATTTGGCAGGTCATGCAAGTTCAACGAACTGCTGCAAGTCTCGAAAACACCCTGGCCAAAAACATCCTGTAGGAACCTCTGTTTGGTCGTTTTTATGCTCACATCGTCTGCCCATGCGTGATCGTGACATAGAGCGAGCAAACCCTATCTATATCTCTCTTGCACAACCATTTGATCGTATTCTCTCCCGTGCTTGTCTTCGTATTCGTGATACAGAAGTCCGTGTCTTTCTTGGAAGGGGATGATATTCGTAGAGGCCACACCTTCCTCCGTGTTAACTACCGGAACATGCAGTGACGGATCACGTTTCTGCTCCGCTGCAAAAGCTTCCCGGTCAGTATTCAGCAAGTGTTTGTTAACGGGCGCACTGGGTACTACGGTGTTGTCTAAAGATCCCTCGCTTATCCTTTCTGACGTGCCCCCTTCCGGAGCCTGGGATGACCCTAAGTGACCGTCGTAAGTTTCGGTTGTCTTAGAAACAAAAGCATTAGTTTCTGGTTGCACAACCGTCTCACCCAAACTCTCCGACTCATGTACTTCCGCCCCACTTTGCTCGCGACTGTAACAGAGCTCATTCGCAAGTTTCCGCGCCGTAGATCGTGTTAGTGCCATTACTTGCGTGTTTATGAAGTCGCATCCCCTTCCGTTCAGCAACGCCTCGGAGCTGTTCGAAAACAGGTACGGATAGCTTCCCGGGCAGCCTGTTTGAAACAACGGCAATAGCCTTCAGGACAGTGCACGGTCCTTCGATTTTCACCTTTGCTGTAGGCAAACATACCGCATCCTCGCTGCTCGCCTGCCTTACCCACGCACACCCTGACACGTAGCCTTCCGCTGTCAACTACATCGGGCGGACCACGTTCATGCTAGGTGCCGAATCCCTTAGCACCCTGCATTGCTGTCCATTTACCATGACTTCCTTTGTGTATGGTTTTAGCAGGTCGTGGGTGCTTCAATGGCTCCTCACGCACGCAAAAGCCGGCCTCTCATTTGTCTGAAACGAGCAAAGTGTCCTGGCGGTTTGCAGTTATAACGCATCACAGATCACGTGACATCAAAGTTTCTCGGCGGGTCTTCGGCCTCTTTGACGTTTGTTTTCAGTATCGTGTTCGGCGAAATATTGCTCCCTGCTGTCATTTTGCCTCCACGAAGCGGTTGTTGGCGCAGGAGAGAAATTTCCCGTTCTCAAATGGTCCTGGCGCATCCTGACTGACGCTACCTTCTTTGATGTTTCGGCTAGCCGCTTATTCATCGGCCTGCTAGGCTGCCTTCTTCATGGATACGTCAACCTGCCTGTCTTTAACACACAAGTGCATGCTTTCCTGCAAGTTCTCGTAAAACCAGTGTAAACACATGACGTCTTTCAATTTAGAGAACTCCCCATCGGCGTCGGAGCTCTTGACCCATTCCGTGAAGTTTTCGCTTTCTCCGCAAGCAAACTCATCGAAGCTTTCGTTTGGCTTCTTTTTGTCTGGCCGAAACCTCCTTCGAAATTCGTCTGTCGAAATTTTTACTTCGGGAGCAAGCTCGACTTCATCAAATTGTAGTCCTCTCCATCGCCAGCCATAGGCGTGCCACAACCTGCGATGCCTCCCCCGGAAGGAACGACAACAACCGCTGTGGCCAGGTATAGCAGCTGAATGACTGCCTCCCACACAATCTTTCAAAAGTTACTAGCTGCAGTCCTAATTGGCTGCAGCAACTTTGTAATCTTTACAACGCCTCCTTGGACGACCGAGTAATCCCCATTTCCCAGCCTAGCTTGCTGAAGCTTTATTTCTTCAAGATTATTCTGGGCATCTCTGGAATCTTTCTAGTCCTGCCTCTTCTGTTCGTCAATCTGCCTCTTTCGCACATCTTCCGGTTTCTTTTCAACTCGACAAATTTTGGCCAACGCATCTGAAATTTCATTCTCCTCAAAATCCGCCTCCTGAATGGAGCTCGAATTTCCGGTTTCCTCATTCTTCCATTCACCTCTAACCCCAACTCCGCTGTTAGCAGTAGCAACACATCAATCGTGCGCTTTGCTACATCCACGCTTTGCAAGAGCTTTCGGCTTGCATACACAAATTAACTAAACACCCGGTGGCAGTCAATTTAGCGCCTGATTTGATCCCTGTTCAAAATTGTCTGGCAAAGCATAGTCGTACACGGACTTGGCAGGGTGCGTTGCCTGTGTCTCCCAGAGCCACATGGCATCGGTCGATCCCTGATCGCCGTTGCCGCACCATCACACGTCAGGAAGGCCTCGTTGTCTTCCTCATCGAGTCTTCCGCCCGGTCGTCACTCGTAGCTTCTTCGTCGTTCGTTGCGAGGGACTCCATACTGCGGACCGGTGACGAATAATTGAAAGTTTATTCTAGGCTACATGCTAACGAACAAGGCCCCAGGCCTATTGTCGTCCGGACGAGCGTTCCGTGGACAGCCGTTCTCTACCGCCTGCAAAAGGCGCCTGCCCATTTCTCTCTCCTTCGGAGGTCTCGAGTCGCGCGTACCGCCACGGCCACGCGGTTACGAAAAGCCGGCCTTCGGTCTCCTCTGAAGACGCGACCCGCTGTGCCCCCGAATTCGCGGGGGCGCACACGTGTTGCTATTTTACCGACCAGACACACAACGAGCGGTCTGAATCACTTCTTTCTGTTTGGCCTTCGGCTCCCCTACCAATGTCTTTCCGAAGCGACAGGGATGCGCAGGCGCGCCATAGTTAATGGCCGCAGAGGTCCCCCAGAGTCCCGCACGCAACACCGGCGAAACCCACTAGTGGAAAGCGAACTTCGGCGGGTATAAAAGCGGCGCACCAGCATACACCCCGGCAATCTTCCTTGCGTGCTACAGAATATAAGGGGAAGTAAGGCTTGGCACGAAGCTGCAGGGATTTGCAGTAAGCCACCACCGGCTAAACCAAACAGTACATAAATCTGCGAATCTCCTTCAAGCAGTGACGGCGTCTGGCTTTTTTTGCTGTTGTGGAGCATATGCCTACCCCGGCAGTTTATTATCAGGTTTCGCTTATGTTTTAGTAATCTATATGTTTGAGTCCCCTTCTGTATTACGGTGCTCATCGCTGTTTACCAGTTCCTACGTGTAACGTGCGGAGCCCCTACTCATGCGGAAGTGACGACTGCTCTGACGCAGATATCGCGGCCAACTCCACAAGACTAACCTTTTGTTGACTCAGACAGAGGAACCCCGGTGCTAATGATGCGGATGAAAGTAGCAAGTTGCGGCCCGGTGTTCACGGTTATGAGTTTACAAACATAGCAACTGCATCACGTGTTTACACGAGGCGTGACACCCGGCCTTGTACGTGCGGGTTGTACCGACTTTGTCGCTTGGATTCGCTGAAATCTCTATACAATTCAGTGATACGGGAACCGCGTGTGTGCAACACTAGTCACAACCGTTCACTGTACACGCCGTTTAAATAAAAGTCGCAGCCCACACCTGTTCCGTGGAAACGCTATTGCTGGAAGCATCAGGCGGATCCGTTGCGCTCGCAAGCCCCTCCCGGATGCAGGAAACATCGCATGCGACGTGTAGCTGGCGACTACGTTTTGCGGTTTTCTTGTGTAATGCCTTCCAATATTTTCTATCCCTCAAAAACCACGAAACGAGCTCGCTGGTTAAGCAATCACTCATGGCATCGTAGTACGGGCAGTGTGGGTACAGCGGACTGGCGATGTCAACATCCGAATAATGCCGCGGTGGCCGGAAGGCGGCGCTAGTTGCTGAGGCGCCGGTGTCGCCACCATAGCAGCGCACGAGCCTATGCCCTTACGGTAGAGTGTAAACAAGCCGTGGAACGCCAAACTGGGGCTTCTTTCTTCCTTCCGTCCTTCTTCCTTCCTTCTTCTCTTCTTCTTCTTTCTTTCTTTCTTTCTTTCTTCTTTTTTCTTTCTTTCTTTCTTTCTTTCTTTCTTTTTTTTATTTCTTTCTTTATTGTTTCTTTCCATACAGAAAGGGGATCAAAGGGTAAAGGGTTAAAGCCTGACTATGGACCCTGCTCCTGATGGCAGGTAGCGTGCGATAACCGTAAATTATATTGCACTCTTGCAGTCGAGTGTACAAAATCAGAAACCAAAAAACAAGAAAAAACATAACTAAAAACTGCAGATAATACATTTGCAGTAATGCTTTTCAAACGGTCAATGTGCGGCTACTTTGCACAAAACAAAAGAATACAGAACGAAATTTTCACACAGTTTGTGGTATCACAACACTCGCGAGCTTTTCCGTGCAGTGCAAGGAGTGAACGGGCAACAAAATACACCCGAAACAGAAGTATTTCAGCATATATATCTAGAATATCGCAGCAACAATTTATTTTATGCTTGGTAAATTTAGCTATATGCAATTAACGGCTCTAACAGGACATTTTTAATCTGTCGGTTTGACAACCGTTGGTGAAAATCATGTGTTTTCTGAACTTTGTTCAATAACGAGGGAATTTGATAATTCGTGTGTTGCCGGCTGTAGTTTGTTCTTGTAGGAGGCATGCTGATCTTGTTCTAGAGGTTCTTGTAGGAGGCATGCAAGGTATGCTGTGGGGCAGTTACAGGGTTGGAGCTATTAAGAAATGTTGTCCCTGTTGTACTAAAGTAATTTTCAGTAGTATATTTCATTTGCCTTGAGAAGTAACTGCTTTAGGAAGAGTTCATGTGTAGCTGGGTATTGATGCCTGCCGCAGTAATTTTCGAACATTCTTAATACCTTCTTCTGCAACAAGAGCAATTTGTTATAGTTCTGGGTAGTAGTTGTGCCCCATACTAAAGCGCAGTACGAAAGCTTAGAAAAAATAGCGAACAGTAGAGCGTCTTTTTAACCACAACAGCAAGAAATATCGAATTTTATATAGACAGCCCACCATTTTGCTCAGTTCAGTGGTTAATTTCACACACGTGTGTTCCATGACAGATTTTCAAACCAAACTCCTAATTTTTTGTGCTTTTGATTTGTTCATTCGCTTGCTTCGATAGATGAAATGTATATTATATTTCCATGGTTTAATAATGGGTGTGAACACCACACAGGTGGTTTTAATTGGAACTTATTTATATGCAGCCAGTAGACTAGGCAGCAAGTATTGGTTAAGCCTAGTTTCCAATTGTGGCAAGGCCATACCCCAAAAAAATATTGATGTCGTCAGCATACATTATTTTGGTGAACCAGGAATAGTCGGTGAATCATTTATATATAAATAAATAGAATTGGTCTGAGTGTCGATCCCTGCGCAACACTATTTATTATTCTAAGTTGCGGAGAAGGTATACCGTTTAATAGAACATATTGATACCTATTGCTAAGTAGTAGCGAAAAGGGTCGAGGCGAATACCACGAATACCGATGCTCTCAAATTTTCTTACATGATTTTGTGATTTACCGAATGAAACGGTTCCGTAGATAAAGAAAAAGACCATTAGTTCACAGTCTGCATTCAATGTTTTAACGATCTGATTTTTAACACTCAGAAATGCCATTTCAGATGACCGATGTTTCCTAAACCCACACTGCGCATCATTATTAATATCATATTTAGCCAAAAAACTTTATAACCGTATATTTAGACTTTTTCAAATACTTTGGAAAGCACAGGCAGCACCGACGTTGGTGTGATCCTCGCTATTTTAAGTCATCAGAACAGGTGAGAGTAAGAGTTAATGGAGAACGCCTCAGTAACCTCAGATTTGCTGATGACGTTACCTTGCTAAGTAGCTCTGGGGGACGAATTGCAAAGCATGCTTTCCGCACTGCACGAACAGAGTAAAAACGTGGGCCTTAAAGAAAATTATTATGCGAAAACCAAAGTAATGATCAATAACCTCGGGACAGCGCCGCAGTTCGGGATATGGGGCGAGGTAGTGGAAGTGGTAAGCGAATATATCTACTTAGGCCAAGTTGTGACCCCGGATCCCAACCATGAGGCAGACATAATTAGAAGGATCAGAATGGGGTGGAGTGCATACGGCAGACATTCTCAGATAATGAATAGCAGCCTACATTGTCCCTTAAGAAGAAAGTGTATGACAGCTGCATCTTGCTTGTACTCACCTACAGGGAAGAAACTTAAAGGCTCACTAAGAGGGTTCAACTTAAATTGAGAACGACTCAGCGGGCAATGGAGCGGAAAATGATAGGTGTAACATTAAGGGACAAGAAGAGAGCCCAGTGGGTCAGGGAACAAACTCGTGTTAAGGACATATTAGTAGAAATTAAGAAATAGAAATTGAACTGGGCAGGGCATGTAATGCCAAGGCAAGATAACCGTTGGTCATTAAGGGTAACAGAGTGGATGCCCAGAGAAGGCATGCGTTCCAGGGGGCAGCAGAAAGTTAGATGGGAAGATGAGATGGAGAAGTTTGCGGGGTAATTTCGTCACAGTTGGCACAGGACCAGTGTAATTGGAGAATAATGCGAGAGGCTTTTGCCCTGTAGTGGGCGTTGATAGGCTGGTGGTGGTGTGATGATGATGATGATGACAAATATTCCAGTGTCGATCACCTTATTACCAATATTAGAGAGTACATAACTGATTAGATCACTAACTTATTTTAAGGGGGCTACCAGGATTTCTCGAACCCAGCAGCAGTATTGGGTTTGAGGACGTTTATTATATTTGCACTTCGTCTGGTGTTGCATGAAAGAGTAAAAAGAATTTCCCACATTTGGGTTCGGCAAGGACAGTGTGCCGTCCACAGGAGGAGGTGGAAAAGTATATTCTCCATTTTGTTTGAAATACTGATTCATTTCAGCTACCGTCTCCATCTCACACATCGTGCCTTGGGATTTTACAATTTGTACGCTGGTTGTTTGTGGTACTATTCAAGTTAAACGAATTTACTTCTTGCCAAATTGTTCTAGCATTTTCTTGCACGCGTGAAAAAAAGGATTTGTAATAAGCTAATTTAGTCTGCTTAAATTCGGAAATATTTAGATTTCTTTTTTAGATGCTTTAAATCCAGTAATATCTCGCGTTTTGACAAAGGAGTGCTTTATTTTGTTTTTCTTTTCTATTTTCTAGAGTAAAAAGCGATTAACCCACTGCTTTCCCATCTAATTCCTCTCACGTTTTCTACTCTTAGTTCTTTTTTTTTTGGAAGGGCTTCTTCACAGCAAGCATTAACTCAGCGCGAAAATGACTGTAAGCCTTATTGGGGTGAGATTCACAGCAAACCGATGTCCGATTCGAAGCAAAGATAAGAGAACGGAAGCACTCCATGGTGTCTCTCGTTATTTCATGATAAGACCCAGCTGATACATTGGGAGATGACACATTTGTAATACATCTGTCGATAAGCGTTGCACTTTGTGTCGTAAGACGAGCAAATGATGGGATGAGATTTCGGCAAGTAAATGTGTCTAGAGTGTCTAGTTTTTTGCAGGAACTAGTGTGCCTAGTTCCTGACTGTGCGTTTTGTTTGTAAGAATGTTGTTGATATCACCCATAAGTACAAATGAGTTAAGGCTATTACAGAAACTATGCCGCATATTTTCAAGAAATGACACGAATAGTGCTCTGCTGCCACATGGTGGCATTACACAACAGCAATTGTGGCAGATTTAAAATGCACAGCAAGGCATTTCAGATTTTGTTCAACAAATGTAAATTCAAAAATTAACTGGTCCAATAGTCGCTGCCGTAGATATTCAGCGACTGTGTCTATCTTTTGTCTTTAAACAATGATTTTGCCGAAGAGCGTAATCCCGGAAAATGGGGCGCGGGGGCCGCGTTTGCGAGAGCTTTCTTTTTCCGATCTACGTAACTGTACCTGCCTTTCGTGGTAGAACACAGCAGACGGATAATCACTCGCGAAAGAATAATAAAAGGGTGTAATGTTTCCGGGACGAGGGATAAGCTAACGCTGCGCTTTGTTTGCGCGTTCGTGTGATTAACAATAATGACGTTCGAAGGTTATGATCGATCGAGTAGAAAGGACGGTGCAGCCACAAAAGCGGCGCATGAATGAATAGCGAGGATGGCTTTAACGTGACGCCGAAAAAAGAAGGAAAAAGTGGGAATAAGAAGTTATCATTTATTGATGGTCGACGTGCGTGCCCGTCATGAAAGTAAGCGGACGTTTTTGGCGGGGAGACGGTGTCCGATTTTGGGCTTCGTCTTCGGGTTTCGCAAATATTGTCGCAATGGAACAAGAAATTACTATGAAGGGAAAAAGAACAGGTGTATTTTGATTTCTCGTCCTTTGTTTCAGCTTTCAATAAAGATCACTCTCCCCTCTTCACTGCATCACGGAGATTGGTTGGCCATGCGTTTTCAATCTACTGTAAATTTTCAGGAGGTCCTGTGCGCAGCCCTACAGAGTGTGAGGCGTAATGTGGACTACAAGTGAGAAATAGTTGTGTTGAATTTAGGAGCAACACGTGTAAGCAACAGCATTCAGGGTAGCGTATACTACGTTAGGCTATGTATATATATACAAAATATTTAGAGAAATACTTTAACGGAATTAACGGCTAAGCCAACAAATCAAGGTGAAAAACTTTCACTTAAAAGAGATATTTAGCCTGCGAATTATTGCGCGTTCCGATGTTGCGTCAGAATTCGGTTGACATCCTACAGCCTTGCAGGATGTGAGCGACCTAAAACACTTAGCGCCGAAACAAATTTCCAAAGCGAAAGCAAAGTAAAGCGGATCTTTTTCTATACAAAACAAAAACTCTGCGTAAGGGTGGGTAGGTGGTTGTCGAGTGTAAACGCTGCGGTAAAGCGTACTCTAGTCATGTACTTTTTGTGTTTTGTCCCCAATGCGTAGCTTGCGCGGGCATCTTACCTACGCTGAAGCGGGCGTCCGCTTGTTCCCTCTTGCTAGTGGGCGTGTCCGGCAAGCTTCTTCAATCACGAGGTAGCGTAACGTGCTCGTCGCCCACCTAGATAATTTTGCTTTGGTATTTGTAGTAACGTAAATAAGCAGAGTAGCAGAGGGCTACTGCTAGTACTACTGCTACTGCTACTACTACTGCTGCTGTTACTACTACTATGTTACAACTTCTAGTGCTACTACCGCTGCCGCCGCGTACAAGACGCTGCTGGTTTGTTGTACCAGTAGTGTACGATTTGTTGCATATGTGCGTGTACGTGTTGACAGCGGATATGCGCAATACACACTTTACTTGATGCCTGAACTCAGAGTACACTGGATACAGCATTCGTGGCGTCCGACGTAGATTTTGACCGCGGAAAACCTTGCACGATGAGACGACCATTCAGCCTTTGAGGGTTGCATTCGTCTGTCACCTCATTCTCTGCAAATTTACACATTATTTCACCAATCCTAAAGCAGGTACACAGGTGCCGTCAACCATTGTAAAAACCGCCAAGGCTACAATATGTTCCTTCTATAATAGCCCTTGTACGTTCGTGTAGCCAGGTTCATAGCTTCCTGCATCCCTTCCCCTCCCATGAGCACCTTTATACAGCACTGTTCAGCTGTGGCCATGGCGACCAGCTTCGGCTGGTCCCGAGAGCCCAGTAAACAGGACGGCTTCAAGTGGCACTCGAATACGGACTCCACTCAAAGACTAACTGCTTCATAGAGACGCTTACTCCTCCTGCTCCTCTACTTTAGCTAACGCTAAGAAAATCCACTATACTGACTTATATCAACAAGGGTAGCACTTACGCACTTAAAGAGTGCGATTGGCCGGGTTTTTTTGAAACGGGTAGGAGCAGGAGTAACAATGATAAGACTAAGTTCATTTTGACTCATGACAAAGGAAGGTCTTCTTGACTCATGACAAAGGAAGGAAGTCACCAGGGGGTGGAGGGAGCCTTTTGACATGTTTTAGCTTGTCCAAATGCTTAACTTGAACCATGATGTCCGGGGTTCGGGCTGGTCATCCCAAAGTCATGAGTCTGGGGGATTGAAAGGGAATAAGGGCAGGAGAGTAGGAGCATTCCCAGGACATGTTGTAGAGTGGTCATAGTTCAGGGCAACATTTTAGGTAATAAAATTTAAAATTTTTTCTGTCAGGTAATAGCTGTAGGCATGGTGGAAGGTTTGGCGTCGGGATAAAGTACGTATAACACAGCGGATCATCTGCAGGGGCTTAAAATAGCTGCGGCATTGTGCCGGCATACAACGCCTTAATTCTCAGTTGATTCCAGAGTTTTGGTTTTTTTATTACTGGTATATTTCTGACTTTCTCCGGACACTGCTTTCATGCTTCGAGAAGTGGACATGTTGGGCTATCTTTATGCCCCCCCCCCTGTTTTCGAGTTCATTGATTCGAAAAGTGTGTGATCCAAATAACATAAATTTGTGTATTGTGACCTCTTTCCTTACGCAACGATGACAGCTATCGTCGCTCATCTTCGAGTCTCAGAATTCATTTCACCAGTTTAATTTAAATAAAGTATAGGTCTTGCGCCAGTGATCCGTTCCCATAATTCTCATTAACGCTTGAACTGCAGCAGAATGTGTCACGTCGTAGACCGCGCTGCCCTTAGCATTTCTGCGTATTCTGGAATGCGATGTTTTACATGATTTACTTTCTGGCGCCTTTGCTCAGCTCCACCAGGCTCAATATTGAACGCCTACACGGTGCGTCCAAAGCGGTACGTGATGTGTCGTGGGTATCATTATTTCACTAGCCCGCGTGTTCCCTTAGATCATCGTGCAAGCAGTGGTGCGTGCGTGTGGGTGGCGTCCTTCGGTATTTCATCATAGAGCGACAGCTGCGTCGCATATTACTCCCTTCCCTCTTTGCTCGCGCCGTAGCTCAGTTTCGAACACGTCGGCTCCCCACCGTTGAGGATATTTTCTTTCCATTCTTGCGACCTGGTGGTGGTCCGAAGCTAAGTTTTTTGTGTGGTTTCTCCATACCTTATTACCTTCTTTATCTTCATTCTGTTTTTTTTTTTTCTTTTTCGTGCCAACGTGGTGCTGCAGATGTTATCCAAGAAACTTTCGCTCGGTGACATTGCAGCCCCTCACGGTACGGCTTCTCCTACTGCTTGTCACGGCGGAAACCAGTTGACTCCGTTTGTTTCAGTTGTCGGGATTTTTTTCCGTTCCCCTCTCTATGGTCGTCAGTAATTTTCCCTGTTCCTTTCTTTCGGCGCTTTTTTTCCTTCCTGTCTTCGAAGGCGCGAATTTTTTTGGGTCGCTCTAACTTGTCAACCTGTTGGGTCACTGCTCAAGGAATATTTAGAAATATTGATGTCATGCTAAGATGATACTGTCAAATGAAAACGTGCTATGAAAGCGCCTGGCGTTCTTTGAAGAAAAATAAACGCGCCACGCATTGACTTGAGCCTTAGTATCCAGCCTCTGCGCGTGGCATTCACTTTTCGTGTAGAACCGATCAGATTTAGGGAAAATCTCAAGGAGGGTAAGCTTTTCCGAAACAAAATTTGACGTCCTCCTCAATGCAGCTGTAAGGCTGAAAAGAAAACCTGTATAGCTTCCTCTAAAAAAAATTTGCAGTTTGAAACAAAATTGGTCCTGGTCCAGGACTGACGTGAACGCCAAATTTTTTTCGCTTGTCACATTTATATTAACCGTTTTTTTTATTCACGAATTTCTAGCGCACTCTATCAGCTCACCGACGGCTTCTTCGCTCTTCTATTATATCACTCTACCATTCATCTAAAATTTTTTCGCCGTTACCTTTGCTTAATTGAAAGGTAGAGAAGGAAATGTCAGATGCGCCATTACCGTCTACAGAAGTGAACCATGGTCTATTCCTTGGTTTTTAGGGAACGACGGATATTTCTAGCTAAAGCGTTGTGCCAGGTCTGCGTGCATAGTTTCGCCGGCAAAACAGTCGCAGCCCTTTTGTCCCCTCCTCATAGCCTCACGCTATATCGCAGTGTTTGCCAAACATTTCAGTAGTGGATTCAACCAGGTTGCGGGTCTTTCAAGCTAGCTGTAGGCTTTGTTTTGCCCTCCGTCCTCTTGTGGGCAGGAGGGCAATGGCCTCAGTTTTCTTTTTTTTTTCAGTTTGTCGGGCTTAATGCGCAACGTACGGGCACTCAGAGGTAAAAACAACTTTGTGTCTCTGGTGGCGTCGACAGAATGCGCCGCTCCCTGGTTTACGGGGATTGCCTCACCAAGAGCAGAAAATGATTTAGAAGCCAAGGCGGATGAGGCTTCAT
>CM023452.1:164672684-164755649 GCA_013339765.2 Haemaphysalis longicornis | reverse complement strand
ATTTTCAGTCCTTCTATTTCTCAACAAAATGCTTGAAAAGTTAATCGAAAAGAGACTGTCTAATTATTATAAAAAGTTTAATCCACCAACTCCCAGTGAATTCGGCTTAACGACCTGGCCTTTCAGCAGATAAAGCTTTGGCATGTTTTGTCGATAGCATTAAATTATTCATTGACAAAGGAAATTACGCTGGCTCGGTATTCGTTGACTTATCCAAGGCATTCGACAGCATTGATCGAGATAGCCTCTTCACTAAACTTCAGTTATAGCGAATAGCTGGACCGCTACTTCAACTGTTGAAAAGCTTCTTGTCTGATATGCAGCAAATTGTTTGCGTCAATGGCACTTTTTCTTCCTCTGCTTGTAACAGGAAGGGCGTCACCCAAGGCTCTGTTTTAGGGCCGTTTTTATTCCTTACTTACGTAAATGATTTACCGCAGTGCCTCACGCACTCTAAATGCATTCTTTGCGGCTAGGATACCACCATACTTTCAGACAACCCTGATGGAGATATTTTAATTTCTGATTTGCAAAACGACATATTTTCCCTTGAAAATTGGTGTGCTAATAACAGACTATATATTAACTCGTTCAAATCGTCCCTATTGGTATTTCATTCCCCGTATAAAAAATTGCAAATAAATTCTTGCCTCCATATAGGTCACAATCCCATTCTTTTGCGGAACCAAGCACCCTTTTTAGGTGTTATTGTAGACATTCACCTAAGGTTCCAATGGAATATCTTCTCCATTTGTAAAAGTATATCATTTGGCATTCAAGCGCTTCTTAGAGCTAGACTGTACTTCAGTACGAAAACTCTGTTGGATTTATATTATGCATTTATTCATAGCCACTTCAAGTATTGCATGACGTCGTCGGGCCAATCGTATAAAAATCACCTTTCATCATTAGAAAAACCTCAAAAACAAGCAATGCGTATAATAACGTGTTCCCACAAAATGTCACCATCTCTTCCTATGTTTACTCAACATAATATATTACCTTTGCCCAAGAAGTATTTGTATAGCGTTGGAGTTCTGTTTTTTGAAGTGCTGCATAGCATCCTTGATCTTGACATTTTCTCTCGCCACATATTAACCAAGCCTAATTGCACTTGAATTTCCTCTCCTCAGAACTTGTTATTGCCCAAGGTAAGAACTAATTATTGTAAACCTAGTCTAGTTTTTTCTGCTGTTTCTTTTTGGAACGACGTACCACTGGAAATAAAGGTAGTTAGCCCAGCTTCAACCCTTAAAACGAAAATTGTAAATGTTCTTAGCTACTCAACAGTAATTCCTAGAAATATTTTACTTGTGTGACATCTTTCCTTCTTGTTCTGTTGTCAATTGATTCCAAGTTTCCATTTTTTTCCACAATGGGTTGTATTTTCTATATTTTCCCCTTCTTACCCGATGTTTTATAAGATTTGTACAACGTCTGCAATCCTTGCTGGTTGTATTGTACTCAGCAACTTGTTATCTCCAAAACATCTAGCATAGGAGGTCCCGCTTGCGGTTCGGAAACCTTGGGACCTTCTCCTGTAAATTCCCCGAATATTATTACACTCTTGAACTTTTCTGAATAAATTTGCAAAACAAATTGAGAGAATTTGAAAGAACATTGTCGTCCGCCTATCTTTACGCATGCCAAATCAGAAGCCGCCAAGGAGTGACACTCTCTGTATAACCTTACCGAGGGCAGTAGAAACTGTACACACACAAACGTCAAGAACGACATTGCTCCGTTATTTGCATTTTCGCTTCATATTCTCGCGTTAGTTCACGTCAGACACTAAACTTCTTTACATTCTTTTTAGCCAAAAACGGTGTCCCATAAGTGTAAAAAGGGTGTTGGGAGGCTTCTTGAATTTCAACACCCTTTTTTGTATCTATACGCACACTTTGTGTGTAGAAAAGGCTATCGAGTAATTTCAACACCCTTGGTTCCTGGTAGGGTGTTGAAAAGGTATAGAAAAGGTGTTCAGCCGTTTATTGAAGAAAGACATGCATGTACTTATAACTGCTTTGTGAGGTACCAGACACCCTTTCATACCCTCCTTCGCACATCGTAAGGAATGTTCAAAAGGAAAAAAAATGTTCGTGTGAAATTACCTCGCGTTTCCATATAACGTGCGCCTGATGGCCCAAGTTTGGATTTGCACGTCTAACGTCAATTTAGACTTTTAAAATTAAAGAAAACGTAAATATACACATTACACGTTTTACGACCTTATTGCCTGAAAAAGATGGAGTATAAGTGGGAGAAGGTTGTTCAAAAGTCATTACGCCATTTTCCATTCCAGCACCCGCATTTTAGCTTCACACTCTCTTTGAGTGCCGAATAGGGCATTTGCCGAATGCAACACCCTTGGTTTTCTGTGAAGTATTGAAAAGGTGTGAAATAAGGGTTCAGATGCAAAAAAAACCGCCGAGCAGGGGGCCGGTATAGCTTCTTCCTGCTAGGCTTCGCAAACGCTTAGCTAAGATTTGTAAGCTGTGCGATGTTCTTGCTAGGGTTAAGTCTAAGTGCTACGTGTAGAAGACAAGTTTAGCTGGATATACAAGGCTGTTCCAGTGTGTTTCCCTACAGCTGACAGCGGATTCAAGGGGAAAAAACTCAGGTCGACCCCCAGCTCCTCTGTTCCTCCAG
Organism: Haemaphysalis longicornis; assembly: GCA_013339765.2. Classification (NCBI taxonomy): domain Eukaryota; kingdom Metazoa; phylum Arthropoda; class Arachnida; order Ixodida; family Ixodidae; genus Haemaphysalis; species Haemaphysalis longicornis. The sequence goes on along the minus strand of CM023452.1, from coordinate 164,753,000 downwards.
CTTTCCACCGACGAGTGCAAGCTGCTCCAGTTTGTTTGCGTTTTAGTATCCCAAAGAGATAAGTACCTTAAAATAGTACATGTAAGAGCTGGTCATACACATGTGTCCCTTGTACTCTCACGCCAACATGGTCGAAAGCCGGCGTCACTGTTATATACCTATCTGCGGTGGTGCGCGCTTTAGCAGGTGGCGCAGTATTTTATCTTCGTATTTTTGTCCGAACGCCAGCCGAAGATATCTTTAGTCTAAACAGCTTCCGCTGGTAATTGTATGCAAATTTTATATGTTTTAAACATCGTGAGGTAGAAAAGGTGTCTCCGCTTGTAGAAAACTGTTCAGTCCACAACGTGTAAACGTAGATAATAAACCTCCAAAGGCAAGGTCCTTTAGACCTTTTTTTTAGTTGGCGGTCTTTCACACCTTTTGGCTTACTTTCCAACACCCTAATTTGTATGTTTACAGCCTGTGGAAAAAATGGCTTAAAATAATGAACACCATTCTTGGCGGGTGTTGAGATGGAGTGAGACCGCTGTTTCGTATTTAATAAAATTTTGTGACTCATTGAACTCAATAACTGCCTGAAGATTAAAAGCTTTTTTTTTTCCAATCCGCAAGATCACTTGTAAATGCCCAGATTCAAATGCACAATTCCGAACGTATTAATTCCAAGTATAATTCGAGACAAGCCCACCGACCCTATCGGAGGAGATTCCTCTGCTGGCTATAAAATCAAGAAGAGCAGATAGTATTTCTAAGTATGTACGTACTCGCTCTCCCCCTTGCATCCGGTTGACTCTCTTCCTCACGTTTGTGGTTCAAGGGGGATTTCTGCGTGTTGAATGTGTTAGTATGTCATGCTGCGCGCTCAGCTGGTCCACATTGTCACCTGTATCCGCGCTAACCCGCACCCTTATTTTAGGGTGCTAAGCAACCTTAAGCCATTTTTGAATAGTGTTCACAAGAACACTATTTTTTCACCCTTACACCGTTAGACAAAAGGTTTTTAGCCGAAATACCCTTTAAAGGTAGGGCCCCATTGCGAGAAGAATTTACAACCTTTTGCGCCAAAAAGGATGTAAAAAATTTTACTTTCCACCCCATCCTCAAAGTCGATAACAACACAAATGTCAAAAGGTCTGAAGATTTTCAACGGCCGCCACGGGGGTTGTGTAAGTATGAACTACAGTACGATCTGACCCTACTGCTATGGAAAAGCTCGTTTGCGTTGGCAATAACCTCTTGCGCAGGCAATATTAGATGTCGCTTCGAACGCCTGCGTAGACAGCGAAAGAGTTCCCAAAACAATGAATAATCTGCGAACAACAGCGGTCTGAGAGCGGAAAAAAGACGTGGGAACTAGAAACATGAATCCGCAAACCCATGCTCTGGCTTAGAAGTCACATGCATTGCAATAGTAATCCCACCTTCGTATGAAGCTCGATTAGAAAAATAAAAAAAAAGGTCAATGTTCGTGGAGTAAACAAGTAGCCTAAAGCAACGTCATCTCTGGGTGTGGTTGCCACTGGCAGTGGAGCGCTGTTAACAGCAGAAGCGAAAGAATCGCTAGGAGATTGGTGGGCGTTAGAGAAACGAAACGACACGACGCAGCCGTAGCCGCCGTAACGACTTCCGCCATTAAGAATCACCAGAACGTCCTCCCTGTCCCCATCCTCTAGTAGCAACAGTGTGCAGGCCACATAAAAACCAGCGGTGCTGTCGGCGACCAAATACGACGCTTCAGCGCTGCGCAGAAGAGAAGCAACAGACATGCCGTACAACAAAAATCGAAGAGAAAACTGAAACGAAAAGCGACATCGGTCGAAAGCAGATTGGGACGTGGCCACCGGCAATTGAGACACGTAGAGTGGGGCTGTGCTTGTTTCTCAATGAAGCCCGATTTTTGTTGCGTTTATTTAATGCTAAATAGTGAAACGACAAGCTTATGTAATAACAACTTCCCTTCGGGAAGCATCACATCCTTTACTTCCTAAGAGCATTTGCGATAACTTCGTACTACCAAGAATGAAGATATTACCCCTATCAACCCATCCGCAATGCGAAGAATGCACGCTGAGGACGTCACTCCTTTAATCGGTATATGGAGTGTTACGATAATAAATATGGGCCTTTGAAGCTTCTCTTGACCAAGCCACTTCTGTCGCCGTGCTCAATCTTTGCACGGATGTGGCAGATCGTGGTCTATTATATATCTGACACAGAGTCCGGCATGGTCACTTGTCTACTCACTGAAAACAACATTGAATAGATCTTCGCTATAACAGAGGTGGCTGCCGTCTTACACAGGAGGACCACGTTGAAACTTTTAACTGTATTGGCACCTGAAGTATCCACAACAAACCCGCGGTGAAAATCACGAGCAATGCTTGTTTTGGCTTTCAAGCCCTTTCGACGAAAAGGCCTAAGATTTGTAAAGAGCGGACTTTGTCTACGACTATATAGTTACTAGTGCCTTCAATGATGGGTATTATACCTACAACAAGGAGCAGATAAACGTTGGCGAAGTTATAACTAAGAAGAGCCGGAACAACCACCGGGCGCACAAACAGCAGCTAACCTCAACAGTGCCATTCCTAGCCGCTGTCTCTCAACAAGCTGACCTGGGCGGGAGAACTATAGCCCCTCGTAACGACGACTGTTACAGACGTTAATAAAACTATCTATACAACACTTCAATCGGACAGTAGTAGATACTAGACACAGCTGATTGCGCCTTGTTCGCCTCCCCCCTACCCCGTATACCTTGTGGACTACCAGAAAGATACCATATTAAGTTATACCTATACGACACCTTATGACACTCCCACAGAAGTCTCTGCATCGCTGCTGTCGGCCACCATGCGTACAGTTGATATTACTGCACACCCACGTCGATGTCATTGCGGCTTGTAGCTCACTGGTTGGCGCATGCACAGCGTGTTCAAACTGAACGAGCACCATAGGCCCCAGCCAATGTGTTGAAGGCACCCGAAGATACCCCCCCCCCCCTCCCCAATCTTTTTTTTGTTTGGTCATTCAAGGGACCGAGTCTCTACAATGCATTGCTCGCAGGCAAAGGAGCATACGGAGGCGACACCCTCAGTTTATGCATAACGGTGCGGCAAAGTTTATGGCTCAGTCTTCGCCATTCCACCTACAGCCAAGTTTGCCAGTGCAACGTAGTTCACAAGACGCGAGCAACGGCAACTCCTCTCAGCCCCCTGAAACATTCTCCTACGGAATTAGCTGGCTTTTTTCGAAAACATGCCAGAAGAGAAACTTCTAAAACAGCATCAAAATTCGCTTTGGGCAGATTGCGAGAGCTAGTGGGACATTACCGGATTAAAAGTCCATGTTGGGGGGGGGGGGGGTGGTAGCGAGAAATTTGAAGACTAAAGCCAGTTTTTCATTGTGGGCGTTTGCCTGCGATCTCGCGGATGCGGTGGTGCTTGTGCGGCCAAAGGATCTATTTTTGTTGCTGCGAGAAATTTCCAAATTTTAAGCCGCTTTCACAGAAAAATGGGGACGTTCAAACCATTCGAAAGTTTGTCGCAGCACCGAATACAGATCATTCTTGAGCACAAGCGGCGTCGCACGAGAGAATTCGCTGGTACATTTGCATCCCGTAGAACTGGCTTGATATAGCTGTAGTGTGATTCAAGAACAAGATACTATTGGCGGTGAGCGCGAACACGGGCGGCGCTGCGGAGCACGCCTCCGTGACGTCAGCTTAGGGACTCTCGCATATGTCGTCTGCTTCACTCAGGCTCGCTCTCCTACTGTTTCTTTGCGCTCGGTCAACGTCCGATGCTTGACCGCGCCAGAATGGGCGTGTGGGTAACATTTTATCATAATAATAGGCTTAAAGTGTGAGCTAAAGTATAGTTTTAGATACCGCTACGGAAGAAACATTGCCGGCGTCGCCCCCTTCCTTGCGAAGCCGGTCCTGTGCGTAGTGCAACGACTCGGAGCTAGGCGTCAGCTTCTGTATTAAGCAATTTTTCGAAAAGGGAACAGTCAGCTGCAATAATAACCGACAGCAGCGAAAATGAAAGACCAAAACAAATTTTGGCCTTCAGGGCTATCGGCTTTGGCAGAAGGCATTATGATTCCCGGTAATCATATGTATGGTAACACAGTTTTTGCGACCTTGCCGAACGCTCGAAAGTATCACATCACATTGTATCACATCACTTTACTTTGTCATGACATGAAAGTTTGTCGACCTGCACTATAGGCTGCAAAACATATAGGTTGAGTTCCAAATAACCCGCTGTGTGTATAGGCGCGCGCTGGTTTTGTACGAGGCTTCTAACCAGTAGGAGGTTCATTGAGCGAAACGAGTCCCGTCTACGTTAAAGATACAATAACACTCTGTTTGTTCAGACCTGGAGGGATATTTCGGTACATTTTCCACAGCCATATCCTCTCGATATTCGGATATGCGTTATAGGAAAACTGCACTCAAGAGGAGGAGGAGGAAGGGAAGGAGGACAAAGCTTTATCTAACAATGAAATTGAGCTGGTTAGTGGGCCGGGTCCTCAGTCAAGGACAAGAGAGTAAAAGCAATTTTCTTTAATTCCTAGAACGCCATCCCGAGTCGAATAGGATTTGTTCTTTGCGCCTGGAATGTTTGGAAAACAAAAAAAAAACCTGCCTAGAAATATTCATCGGTTTCTATTCTTGTGTTCTTTGCAGGTATACTATTTATTGCGTTAGTTAGCGAGTGTATAATGCCTTCAACACCGTAATCATGTCATCATTTTCGGTTGAAAGTCAGTTCGTTATGATAACAGTGGTTACGATAGAAATTCGGGGCACAAAAGCCGCCTTCGAGTGATGTGGACAACGTTGTTTGGGGCGCGATCACGCTGGCGCAGCTTGGTATTCCATTGCAAGACCGTTCAAAGCACAAAACGTAAATGAGGGACGACGAGAGGGCACAGGGACACAAACCTCCTCATTGTATTTCCACGTTAATAAACAAAGCACGCTGCGGATATGCACATTCTTGCACGCAGGCGTAGTGAAAGCCAATTTGTGAAAAAGGGAATGTATGCCATACAACCTAAGCAAAATATCCACAGTATCTTTGTGAGGCTCCCAAACACCCCCAAACCTCCTAATAAGACGTTTGGGATGGTGCAGAAAAACTAATGCGTCGGGCAAAAAAAAAAACAAGATACATTCATCTGATACAAGAAAACAACAACAAAAGAAATATAAGACAGCCGTTTTATTTCCTGCTGTACGTGCGATGCGCGTGTAGGGGCCCGCGCTGCTTAGTACGCAGCATTAGACTGTTGGGTCTTCATAAGAGCACCTCAAAAATTCTGCAGGGAAGCCTTCACATTTTGAATACTTATCGAGGAGCTCTGAGCGTTGATCCTCGTGAATAAGCTAGAAAGGACGAGTTACACGCGATCTTCTGACCGATGCTCTGAAGAAAGTGTCTATCTCCTCGTGTGTTGCAAATTTGTGGGGGATACAGTTTCAAATTATTCAGATGCGTCAGAAGCTGGCAAAATAACTGAAGCACTAGAATTGCGCTTTTTAATGCACTACAGCAACAAAGCCGGAGATTTCTAGCACAGACAGTGCTGCCGCTCACAAGCGGAGTGTAGCAGACGACAGCGGCGCGAGTCCCTAAGCTGACGTCAGAGCCAGGGGTGCCACTCAAACATCTCACCGCCAATAGTCAAAAAGTAGCTAGCCCCATAAAAATGCTGCTGTACAATAGCCAGCAACAACAGTCAAATAGGCCAATGCGCAGAAACCAGCAGCCCCGCTCACGCAGGGCCGCCTTCTAAACGCGTCAAGTCATCAAAGAACACAGGTCTCGCCCGCTGCTATATTTCAGAGAGAATAAAATTGCGGCATTTTGCTAAACATCTGCTCTCCGTAAACATGAGACGTTCACAATTCAGAACACCATTCGCTTCAACAATGGCAATTCTATGACAAAACCAAGGCAACAGTCCTGCGCCTTATATTTGTCCAGAAATATTGTCCCGTCCGCAATAATTACGTAGCGTTTCAAACATAACCCGTGTGCACCACGCTGTTCAGGTAGAATCTATGTGTACCCAGACTAGCAGAGTAGTTTCAGCGGACCCATTCCGGTTTGACACCGGGTTCAGCAGGATGATGAACCCGCCGAAGAGCATGAATCGAGGTTTGGGGATGAACTTTTTACCAATTGTGTTAGGCCGACTACTTTATAACCCACGAGCTTAAAAACCTTTGTGCAGCAATACGAAAAGTTTTGCAGATCCTTGAAAATGCTCCAAATGACCTAGTTCGCGCATCTTGGAAATATGTCCCTTTTTGCTGAAATAAAAACTGAAAGCTCTCGCTTCCTGGATGGTTCGTGCCATCTCGTGCAAACTACGTAAACTGAAATGCGTTTCGAGTTTATGGCTTAGCTCCGTAGGGAAGTGATATGTTCTAAAAAATAAGCAATCTGGTCTGCTAGAAACATTTTCATGGACCAGTGAAACCTCTCGTGTCGGAGGACGATGATTTTAAGATCGTGGGTAACGAATTAATAAGGCCCACAGGCATTTGATCAGCAGAGTCCCCCATAAGCATTTATATTTTGACCGCGTGGAAACTGCCCTGTACGTTTGCCACACTTGTTGTGTCACACTTTGTGGGGATCGCGACTTTCACGCGCACCCCTTTCTGGCTTGCTCCATTTCGCGGCCGGCGTTGCACAAGGCGCCTCGCTCGCGCGACGGGAACCATACGGGAGGGCGCCAGTGACCGGAGGGTTCGTTGTCGCCAAGGTGGAGGCGTTGACCCTTCTCCCCTCTGCCTTAGCCGACAACCAGTTTTTCCTCAGCACTAGCGCCATGGTTCGGCGAGGTCTGGTGGGTTGTGGCATGACGAGAGGACGCTCTCTTGTTTGGGGATGCGGTAGCGCGTGGACGTTTCGGCGCGCTGGTCCAGACTTGGCAAACGCGCCACAATGGGACGCGTCCGGGCGAGCTGGGAGACTGCAACCGCGCTCGCACGCGCAGCGCTCCGCTGCTCCGGTATGCCATCGGTGAGTCGAACCATCTCGATCTCTAGCGTTGTTTAAGGCCTCGCTCACAGTGCTAACGTTATGGCATACGATCAGACTGCATGCAGTGTACTTGATTCGCACTTTGCAATAAATGCTGCATTGATTTTTAAATGAACAGCATTTCTTTAACTCACGATGTCACCCGTTCTTGGCGTCCGTAGTTGTCCGCATCGCTCGCCTTGACATGCCCGGCTCAGACGTTTCGCTATCGGCGTGATCAACATTCGATAGCGCGCCCAGGCACGTTTCAAGGACACTCTCTCCCCTCTCTCGGACTCAACGTGCGCCGAGGCTGCCAATTTTACTGCTGACGAGCGCTCTCTCGTCAGCAGTTGCCACAAGTGCAACAACATTAATGTAACGAAAACTACTTAACGCCGTGCGCCCCCGGAAATGCTCTGCATTTGATCGTGCCCCTCGCAAGGGGGATGTTTCACTGCGTCGCATGCGAACAGTTTGCCACGCTTTAGTTTCAGTTTCGTAACCTCCCCGCCGCGGCCGTGGAGAGAAGGCGGCCGGCCGCGACTCTCGCCACCGCGGCGCTGCGGTTGCGAGTTGCGCTAGGAAAGCGAGCGTCGTCTGCAAGCGGGGAGCGGAACGCGTTCCGCTCGGCATCTCCGGTCTTCGCCACTTCTGGCTGCGCACTGCAAAAGAAATTTTTGTAGTTGTGTGCTGACGCGACACAAGGCACATGGACATCTACGTCCGCTATACGGTGCCGCTCAAATTGAAATTTTGAAGCGTGCTGCAATTTAATTTCGTAATTCCTGAAAGTTTCCGCCAGAAACACATCTCAATTTACTCATCATCATAATTATTTACTACGGTTATGGAAGTAGTAGTTTCTAACAGTTTAATAAATTTGGCGTGACATTGGGGCTTATGTTTTGAAAAAAAACCGAAAAAAATTGCTTTGGCAAGATTGTTTTCACAACATTTGCAAGTTTTTTTGTGCATTTGTTGTGCTGTTTCATTTGGCATGCTCCTTTTAAAGTAAAAAAAAAATTTGTGAATTTAAATTTGATTGCAAATAAAAACGACTTATTTAATTTATTAAATATTTTTCTAAAGAGCAGAGTTAGCGTGTTGCGCACAAGCGAAGATACACTAACTGTTGCCTTATTCACATCTAATTGCAATAAAAATGTGCTTCTTGGGGATCGAAACACCGCAGTGCGTATTCTGCGCCATCGTACCTTCCGTGTTAGCGCAGCGCTTGAAGTTGGCAACCAAACCCTAGTTTTTTCCTTTATATGGTACTTGGTAACATAGCGGGCATGTGAGTATACATGATGATACTTTTTGAGATTTTATGAAAAAAGTTACTCCCATGTCAGTCAATACACCATATTCATCGGCAACTACTGAGCAACTACACTTCAAAGACGGTTGCCGGGCGCGCAAAGAGCCAACAGGCGCTCCGTTCGAACAGTACAGGATATCCGGGAGCGGCAATAGGTTATAACAATGCATTAACAAGTCATGTTAACGCTAATATGCAGTTGTATCGAATGTTCAATATCCTTGTCTCTAGCATTATTCCTATGAAACAGGCTATCAATTAAGTCAAGTTCGTCTGAGACTCAATTATTTGCCCTCGCCGCCTCCTGGCCTTTGTCTGTCCGCCGCAAACAATGGACCCGTCCGCAGCCGGCGCTCGCAAGGCATGGTGGCTGAGCGCGGATGGCGGCAGGGGTGCGAAATAACTAGTGTGTGAAATGTAGAACCCCACAACTTTCACGGACTAAGGCAAGCTGTTCGTAAACCTCGGTACAGACTTGATATTTTCAACTTTGGCCGCTTACTTTGCACCACAAATAATGTCCTCACAGGAAAAGTCCGTGGCAGTACTGAAGCCGGCTTCAAGGGGGGCTCGCTGTATTATCCTAGATAAAAGATAATGGAGTTTATTAGAGCTATCACTGAAGTGCCCTAGTGGTTTGCATACCTTGATATCAAACTGGCTATATTTTGCATGAAAAACGTTCTTCCCAGCGTTACATTTCTGCATACATTGAAGCCGCCTTTAGGGGAGATCACTGCAGAGCTGGCTGCATGCCTAAGCATTTTCTTTCGTATGATTGATTTTTAAAGAGAACATGGCCTGCGGTTCTTGTTTATTATTCTTGTATTTATTGCCATTTAGAAAATAACCAAAGGTTAATTATGTACGCTACTCACGTTACAGAAAACCCTTCAGACATCATAAGCCACTCCGGTTTTCAATTGCGTGTGAAACTGAGTTTCATATTGGACCCCGCCAGTTATTTAAACCGATTAATCGTTGTTATCACTGAAATGCTTCCAGCTCCATCGGGTCGACTTGGAGTATTCATCTTAATATACCAAAAAAACTTTGCATTCCATGCATCACGCCCTTACGCACTGCACCACTTTCATCTTCCTCGCATCCCCAGCGTTCTCTTCTGCGACTTTCGCAACGACCGAAATACTCAAAAGCCGACGGAAAGTAAATCGCGAGTTTCTTTCAAACCAGTCAGCAATTCTCTTCGTGATGACGGGCGCACTCGAGAAAGAGAAAGCGATCGGCAACAAGTCTGCGAGGACGCGTTTCTAGAAACCCGAGAAGACGCAAGACGACTAGAATCGAGCGGAGAGTCACAACCAAATGAAAGAGCACTGTGCAGAAAAAATCGGCACGAGCAAGAGAAGGCCCGAGCAAGAGAACGAGCAGAAACCGAGAACACGCAAGACAACCAGAAACGAACGGATACGACACAGCACAAATGAAGCACAAATGCATACAAAATCGGAACGAGATGTATGAAAGATGGTGCAAAAAACATCAGAAAAAAACGTCTCCTAGGATGTTCAGCTTTCGCGCAGTAGCTCGTATTTCGCAGCAGCCTCCCGTTGCCCATTTCGAGGCAGATTTTATAGTGGTTTCATTTCTTTTCGCTCCTTTTTTGCTGCAGATTTTTCTGGTCCCACCCCGCGAAGTCCTCCTGCGCTCCTATCCGTGATTTTCAAATCTCACGCAACATCAACAGCCCAATCAAACTCTCCCTTCGTTTTATTGCATCTTTTCTAGCAAACCTTTTTTTATACAACGTGCAAACTTTGAATTCTGTTTCTACTTCAAAACACTTGCAGTATGTACTATCAACAACGCCCTTAGCAGATAGGTGCAGCAGCGCAGCCATGCGACAGCCGAGCCACTTGTGGTTATTATGGTGGTGGCGTTCTGCTGCTACGAAATAAATTTGGAATACAACATTTATGACGGCAACCCAATGTACCTCATAAGATAGTCAAAGGCGCGAGCAGAAGCACTACGTGTAGTCATCATCGTCACCTGCCGCCCATCATCACGTGCACTGACTATTGAAATATCTATGGGGTATTGTGGTGCCTTTGTTACAGAAGACAACGTTTCATCGCGGACCTTTCTCTAGGTAACTCACTCAATCGCTCCTTGAAGGTTTGTCAACGTTTTAATGACTGTGGAAACGTCGCCGCTCCCACTGCACCACTTTCTCGTGCCCGTACTTTTCATTTGCCCCCTTTGTTAGGGCAACAAATTCAGTTAAAACGAAACGGACATGCCTGCGATCTCGTTTCGCAGCTAGTCTCCCCGGGGTATTGTGGCTGAGGGCGTAGGAATGAACCGCTGGTACCACCACCAGGGAGGGTCACATGACCAAAAAGGTGCTGCGGTAGGGCTTGGAGTGCGCTTCGCCTCATCCAAGATACTGAGCAAAGAACGGCGGTTCCCAGGGCAGACAGCTGGAGGTCAAAATGTTGGAGACCTTCTGACCCGGATTTGGTGTCATCGAGATGAACGAAAAGTAGCAGAGGTCCAGAGGTACTCCCCCCTTTCTGCTCCTGAAGAGGCGCCGCAATGAAAGGGAATGCATCGTTACGTGGTATATCAAAGCCGGAGGTCCCCGTCAGGGTCAGTGCTGGGGATAGAATTGCTCCAAGCCCAGGAGCAGAGGTGTAGTATTTACTCCCCTACTTGACCGAACAGCTCGCGTAATACGGAGAAAGTGTTTCCCCTCACCGCCCTAAACTACATCCGAGGTATACTAAACAGTGCCGCAGAAAGCTTTTCACGTGGCAGGCACAATCCGAAGTTATCACCACAACAAGACGGGCGAGGCATCGCTACGAATTCAGACAAGCATGAATATTTGTCGATACGTTTGACATACTTTTTTTCTGAATTTGAACCTTGCACGACAGCCGCACCTGAGTATTCTTATTAAATCCTCCACTCGAGCCTCCAGTTGAAATTATTTACAGGTTTCTTAAACACCTAAACAATTTCAGTGTCCTCTCAAAAGTTCAGTCGGGGAAACAGATCGAATGTAGGAGATACTGAGAATACGGACAATAAGAGTCGACGTGAAATGAAGCGTGCGCACAGTAGTAAAAAATATGTTATCATCTACCAACCATAGGTATGTGAGCGAAGACTTGCAGTCCGCCTTCTCCTCGGCAACTCTGTATGTCACTGGGACTTATACTCGGCCAAGAACTTTCTGCGGCAATCGAAAACTATGGGGGAGGGGAAGGGGGAGCTAAATGCTCTGTCGTTCTGCGCCAAAGTAGGTCCCGATGAACTGGTTTCGGTTTCAGTTCCGGCGTGACTGATACGCATTTCTTACAGTTAATTTCTTCCCATGAGCTCCGTGGTTCACCGAGCATGCCGGGATATTGCCGCTTCCCTCCAGAAGCTTCCTTTGTTTGTTTACACAAGCCAACGCTTTTGCGAAAGAACTTAGACCAAACCTGGACTATAACGTTTACCTATGTATCGTTACGAAGCAAAGTGAATTTTGTCAGCGCCGCAGTTTTGGGGGCATGCACTGATTTGTGTACTCTTCTGGAGAAGAAAACTGAGCAGCGCCACCACCACCATGTGTAGCGCGCTTAGATAGCGCCGGCGAAGTATACCGAAAGAGCAGGACGGACGCACGCTTACGCACACACTCGCTTACACCGGCAAACTGGCTAAGGGAACGGATTTCGGAAGCATCCGTCAGTTCCGGTTGCATCAGTCACACTACGGTACATACTTTGCGAACCAGTTGCTTTGTTTGTTTGACAGCTCTACCTTCTCAAACTACTTTAAACTCCTGTGTCCAGAATATAGTGGTGAGCAGCTGAAAGCATACAGTTTAATACTAATATACGCTAGAGGACGCACTGGCCGTGGTGTCTATGCGAGCCGCCGAATGTCTTCTTCAACCACCCTGAAGGCGCCATTATTGAAGGATAAGTGATTTTCGAACTTGGCTTGACCAGGCGTCATCTTGACTTGACTGAAAGTACTTTTTTTCTAAATTGAATAGTGTCGTTGTTTTCGCTTTGCGCCACGTGCGGTCGACATGCCGACAAATCGCGAAAGGCCGGTTTATTTACGCTAAGTAACAGCTGATCATTTACTTTGGCGCTTCAAAGAAGCGATAACGAAAAACTCGAACAAACGCGCTGCGGCTGTTTTCGCTAACGCGTAAACGATGTTTTTTTGTGACAGGATAGTTTGTTCTTTGTCTGTTTTACTATTCTTGTATTGTTGGTGTTTTTTTCTTGATGGTTTCTTGTTTGTTTGGTTTACTATTCCTGTATCCTTATGTCGTGACGCACTGTACAGCTATTTCTGTGAGCAAAGGTTAATTTTCTTTTGGAGAGCCACAAACGTAGAAAGCAGGGTATCTTATTGGGCGGCACAGGAAGAAAATATTCGTATTTCTATCATGGTAACCTTACAGAAAGCGGCCTCTTTTTGCTAAAAGTGGCAGGCAGGCAGGTAGTTAAAACTGGAGCAGTAGACTGCATTTTACCGTTTCTTATTTCAAGAAAATTGTAGCATAGAAGGTTTTCATTGGATGACCAATAATGCGCACTGATATATGTAAGCACCATCGGTTTACATTACACGCCCACAACACTGCCCTCCTGCGAAGACTGATCATCACCTGCTCGTGAGGTCTCGCGCCTAGACCTAGCTATGTACGCGTGTACAATGGAAGGCTCACTATTTGGGCCAGTTCCACCCATAGAACAGTGCCCAAGATAAGGAACAGTTAAAAATTACGCGAGAAGGTGTGAAAAAGTTTAAATGTAGCAGATGAGACGATGTTTGTCTAAAGAGCAACTAAACAGTGCTTCTGATGTATCGTGTTCATTATACAGAAGCTGCCATCATGCATTCGTTGTTCTGAAGCTGTTCCGCAATAAGTTCAAAAGATGTACGGTTTTTGTATGGTGCTTATTCAGTTTTGAAAAATACCCCTGCTAAAGTACTTTCTTCTTAAACAGGATCCTTTGAAAACATTGTTGAGTCTCGGAGTTCCGTGTATGTGTCTTCTCTTTGGTTTAAATAAACACTCGAAGCTCCACACAGCAGCAAGCAGATGATCATAACTGGGCAGTTTTTATGAGAAAGCCAGAACCATTGAATATTTTATGTTGCTGAAGCCATTTGTGTAGACAAGCATGTTAGTGTGATGGATTTTAAGAGAACATAATCGTGATTCCAAAACCGTAAACAATGGCCCCCTTTTGCTACAGGTACCAGCTGCGTCAACAGTGCAAGGAGCATACGAGCAGGTACCAAACGGAGCTGCACCAGGCATGAAACCAGTTTCCGAGTCAGGATCATTGGATGGATGATCAGAAGCGCAATACCTAGCAATCATACCACCAGCCTGTGAAAAACGACGCAATTCTAGGAAACGTCTCCCCTGAAAGGCAAAAGGGCTTGGGAGAGGTTGATTGGAGCCTAAAAATTATAAATAGTAAAAACAATCCTGTACACTCAGCCACACAAAAGAGAAAAACAGCTGGGGACGAGAGTGCATTGCAGCGCCACAAAAGGTGTTCTTTGAATCTTGAGTGTTAGGGACTCAAGATTCAAAATAATCTTTTTAGGGCCAAAAAATTTGTTGCTCGAGACAATCCATTGTATGTATAAATGTGATGTGTAGCAGTGGCTTCACATTGCGATAAACTAGGCACAGCATTATAGCAACTCCATTTAGCTACTAGTAGCATGAACAGCCATTTGAAGACTTCTGGATGTGCTTATTGAACTGAAAGAATGAAGAGGAAGTGTTCTGCGTGGTATTTTAGCCCCATGTGTTACCGAAGTGGTATTCACGTGAGGATCCCGGCTGAGGAGAAATGTGAATGGTGCCGACGGCTGTGAGATAGAGCTGGCACGTCTTCGCTAACCATTTAAATCCCCATTGAAGGCAGGTTCTATCATGCGCATTTCAGAAACTGTTTATAAGGCGCCGCCACATCTTCCAGCAACATATGCATTAAGCGGGACGTAGGGGATCGGTTTTCCCCACCTGAATGTTACTTAAAACTATTAATCGCGTGGCTGTAGTATTTTGTTTATGCACCTGGGACATCTGTGCAAATAATAGATTGAAAAATGTTAAGCTACCCTCTACCATCTTGCGCTGGAAGTACGGCTCAAAAGATTTTCATCAAACGGGTAGAGATCTGCCTCACCTACTTGTGCCTGTCATCAAGTTGCAGATCGCATCCACCCACTGCTGTTCCCTGTGGCTTTGTATTGCCGTGCCGAGTGTACGCTGTTTTGAGAACCTTGTTTTTTCGTCAAGCAGATATTGCTGCCCCTTCTCAATTGTGCTGGCAGATGCTGAATAAAACACTTCTGTTCTACAGCTATAAGCATTTTATGAGTTTTTTCATGTAATCTTTTTACCGTAGCCTAGCATACGAGTGTGCTCACCACTTACAGTACCATTTTGTTCATTCCTACATAAAGCATCCTGCATCCATCGGTATGATGGTTGCGTAAATGGCTATATGCATGCAGGTAACTAGAAAATAAATCGTAGAACCAATATATCGATAATCGTTCTTGCGTGAAAGGATAAATAGGCTCAAATGACAGCTGATGCCTGCACACATTATCATTGCATAGTGTTCATATTTGCCGCCTAAGGGCATTAAAACTTTCTAAAACATTTCACCATTGGTACACTTTCGAAGTTGGTACTCTACCAAACGATTTCCAAAGTTGGTACTCTTGCGTTTGTTCTATTAAGCAATGCTGTGCTTATGTTTTCGGTGTTACAGCGCATGACTTTGCCGAGTGCTTTTTATAGATGAGTGAAACTTAGCTCTGCCCTTTGCTGTTTGCACAATAAACTCACCCTTTACACTCGCCAAGTCTTTCTGTGGCTGTTCAATATGCCTGTCTCCAGACCCTCAGCCGTGGTTCCACGAAAGGAAACAGTTGCAACAGCAACACCTGTCATTGCATGGGATGACACTGTGACCAATTAGATTGAGGGCCACCTAATTAAATAGCAAGAAAGCCGGTGAACGCATCTTATAAGCCTATAACGTCATCAGAACATAGCTATGTAACGCATAGTATATGGCTCAAATGTACGGGTAGGCCTCCAAGCAATCATTGCCACATTCTGTTTCAAGAGGTAAAACCATTATAGCGTCGCATATTTACATTTGTTCCTCCCTTGTGGCACGATTTAACGAGATCCTACTCAAGTACAGTACGAAGTGTTCATTTCACTACATTGTTTTTACCTTTATCTTGAAAGACAATGTGTCAGACGCTAAGAGTATTCCACAAGCTTGCATGGTTACCAGCGATCACAGCGATTGTACGTGCATCTTGTTCACACCGATGAATACACACAGCTGATTATAAGTGGAAGGGGCCTGTGTCGTGCTTGAAAGAACAGCCTAGCAGACGACGGTTGCACTGGCAGATCGTCCTCTGCATGCGACGAATTCCTTCACTTATTTCGCCGCTATCTACCATAATAACGCGATGACCAACCAGTTTGTGTACCCTACCGCAATACTAAAAAAAACCATCGGCTGTACACAAAGACGTGCTGCTGATGAAGGATTTTTATTTATCTTTGGCACTACCGCTCTCGTATTTTCATCGCAAGCGTCATCATCAACGGTACTATAATGGAAGAGCGGGGTCGTACCATCAACCTGTTTCGGAATCCCGTGTTTGCATTTATTTTAAAGGCGTGCACATGTGGGATTTGTTCTAGAGGAGAAGATACAAGGCGATTCACTGCTTCCCGCATTTATTTCATTCCAGCCGGGCAGTATTTGCTCATTGCAGCCGCTCTAATCGGACAGTAACAGCGATATTGCCCCGGAATGAGCCGCCGACGCTTTCGACGCCGCAACCAAAACTGATGTCGCGGAAAAGTACGAAGCCTACTACACACAACAATCGTCAATCCTCAAGTTAAGTAAAGTTCGAAAATCACGAGTCTACGTACCACAATCCGCCTCACGATGGTTGAACGATTGCAGCGCCAAGGTCCCTCTAGTTATTAGTACGAACCTCTATGGCCGAAAGCCGTTGACGAGGACGCCATGTATTTTTTCCGAAGACGACCTATGAGACGCCCGTGGCGACGGCCGCAACCAAAAATATCCCAAAATCTAGAAATAATGGTCTCGGTTTCATATATTCTGGCAAGTAATTTTGCGGAATCATCAATCGAAGGCTAAAACATACGAACTATATATTCTTTAATTGCTTTGGTTACAGAGAGCCGGATATTTGAAATGCAGAGCATTTCTTTAACTCACATGTAGCGTCCGATGTCCGTCCGCAACAGCTCAGCGCGCCCTCTCTCCCACTCCTGCTCTCACGCATCACGCTACCCTCCTCGCTCTCAACAACAGGTCCGCATAAAAAATTAATACTTACCGGCGCCAGGTTTTGATCCCACGACTCTGCGGGCGGAACACAAGGTACATGGTGCTCTACCCACTGCGCCACAAAACCGACACAGAATGGAAGGTTACGAACGCGCCTTATATCCTGGACTCATTCAAACTACGTCAAGAAGCTGCTGATACAACGCATTCACTACCTGTATGCGGAACGCCAGGTACATGCTGCTCTTCCCACTGCGCCACAGAACCGACACAGAACCAACCCAACACCACGGAACCCCACTATGCTCTGCATATACACGTGTCCCTCGCGCGGGGGCATGCGACGGAGGATTTTTTTTACTTCTTCCACCTGCGCAGCGAAATGGCTTGGTTCAGCTCTGTAGCCTTGATTGCATACCCACAAAAAGTTTCCCCCGAGTATGGGTGTAAAAGATAAACTTCTTGGTATGTAACGTCAGCTTCGCTGAACCTTAAACTCGCGAATACTTTTCTTACTTGCGTACTCCTTATCTCTCATGTGAGTTCACAAGCATGCAGCCGCGAACGCGCTGTGGCTAAGGCGTTGTTCTCCGGAGCCCGAGGACACGGGTTAGACATCGGCAGCGGTGGCTGCTTTTCATTAGGAAGCGAAGAGCGAAAACGCCCGTGTGCCGAGAATATGGTAGCGGTGAATGACCATAGATAATTAATAATAATCCGGAGCACTGCACACCCAAGAGCCCCATAGCCTACGTGTAGCTGGATTCGACGGGTAAACACCGAAAATTTGAAAAAATCACTGCTCATTGTCACCCTTCCTAATTATCATTCATGAATTTACATGCACCAGGATAACTCTTAAAAACTAAAACTGTTTATTCCGGAATATAACTGAGCAGGACACCCGAGCCGCACCCCTTATTTCCGGAATTCAACCTACACAACCATAGGCCCCCTCAGCCCTTATTTTTTCCCCACTTTTCTACATCCAACTTTTTTTTGTGTGCCAGTGCACAGCACGTTGTGCCAGTGCGCAACAATCCCCGTGACAAAAAATACGTTTGTGACGCCACAAACCCCTCAAAACGTTCGAGAGTCTTTTTCTGCACGTACGGCTCAGGCTGTATTCCGTTGTGATTACAGCCTACTGAAGGACAGGAAGGAAATACAGACGACCAGGTGTAACTTTTGGGTGGCGCACACAAATTGTTTGTATTACGTCACACTTATAAGTTCCGAAAACAAAAACCCCATCTGGCTCTGTGCAAAAAAAACCATCTCTTCCATGTGCATTCGTTAGGCCTCCATCGATCCATGGTCTTCCTCACTGCCTCTGTGGAAGCCAACGTCAGTAGCTAGCACTGGATATCTATACGCCTTTTAGCCGCACAGCCGCCTTTGATCTGCTCCCTCGAGTGCCCTTTTTCGTTTCCGCGTCATGGTAATGATTGATTTGCACTTTGTTTTCCCTGAAGGCCTTGAGTATGTTTTGCTCCCCATGATCTGTAAGTTTGTTTCCCAGCCCAACTCCCTCGCCTCGGCAGCAGCTATAGCGTTGCTAAAGGGGAAGCTAGCATCTCAAGGGGATTAGTGAATATAGTAAGGAGTCACTGGCCGCCTGCGTGCCTGCTGTCATGGAAGCCTTCTTGAGTGGGCGTACCAGGCTCGCCTCCTACTGCATCAAAGAGACCGCTTTTTAGGGCGTAGCATCCAATTTCCCGAGGAAGCATGAAGTCCGCTTTTGAGCCCAACATGTTCGTAGCAGCCACCATAAATATAGACCGTTAACGGCAGGTAAATTGAATCCCAAAGGAGGCCTTGCGACTGCAGCAAGCAACGATTTCGTGTTGGTGTGCTCCGTATTCGTCGTTCTTCGTAATGTATGCTCCTTTCTCTGATAAAAAGCGAAAGAGGGACGACCAAGCTCGACAGGGTGACGACATTGACGCAGCTATTATTAGACTCTAGCAAATTATTGGCGTGTTTCAAGGCGGCACTTTCGTTTAGAAGCCGCTTCGGTGCGCCAAACTTGTCGTCGAAGAATCATAGAGTCGTCAGGGCTCTTTTTAATCAACCGCATACATCGCATAACCGCGTCATTTAGGATGCAGTGATCAAAATAAGGTATTAAGGACAAGAATTGCTTCCGTTGGGTGCGTTTATTGCACTCTCCAATAAAACTTGCTGTTGGGCTAGTTGGTCAGTACTTTGCCCTTTCAGGAAGTATGGCCGGCAAATTCTTCCTGAAGAGGAGTTTGTCTCCAGAGACCGTTTATTATATGATCGTGTAGTCCTACAACTTTACTGTAATTATTACGTTCTTCAAGTTACCTCCGTATGTCATAACCGGCAGTATGCGGTGGTTGTAGATTTTTCTTTTAAGACATAATGAGCTGAAACCTGGCGTCATACTAAATAATTACACAGCAAACTTAGATTTGCTCAACGGGCAATGGAACGAATAGTGTTAGGAGTAAAACTCGGGGACAATGAAATGAGCTACCTGGATCAGAGAAGAAACAAGAGTAGAGGATATCGAAGTTTAAGTAAGGAAAGGAAATGACTTGGGCTGGCCGTGTTGTGAGACTAATCAAAAACCGCTAGGCAATTAGGGTATTAGAGTCAGTACCAAGAGGTGGGCCTATTACAAGAGGAAGGCCCTTAACCCCGATGGAAGGATGGAATAAAGAAATCCGGGAGTAAGCTGTGGACCCCAGCTGCGCTGAACAGGCGTGGTTGGAGGTGAATGGGAGAGGTTTTCGTCTTGCAGTGGACCCGAGCAGGGTGATGATGATGATGAAGATGAAGAAGAAGAAGAAGAAGAAGTCACCGCGAGATAGCACTTCCAAACAGTGCACTCCAAAAAAAAAGCACCGAAAACAAGCCTCTTGTCGGCTCGTGGTTATGTTAAATTGCGACACTCACCAAGAAACTAAAACAGTCGGTTCGAGGTACTTGCGTACGCGTGCGCCTGTACAGCACTGTACTGCGGGCATAAGGATTACGCGAGGCTACCAAAGTTGTTTAACGGGACACTGAAGTGAATTTGTCGAGCTCCCGGGTTTGCTTGCACTGTGTAGACTGGCTCAAATTACCACACTTTTCATCGTTTATCCGGTTGATAAGTCGATAATTATTTTATAAAGCGTGAAAGAAGAAAAACTACCATGCGCGGTCTGTGGCGGCCGCACCAACTAAAGGCTCGGACGTCGGCAGGAGATGGCACCGTGATTGGACAATGTCCAAGGTTAGCATTCAAACAAGTTTCGGTTTCGGTTCTGTAAAACAACATGCTTGACATCCGGCGGCATTGTTGGATGGGATTCTCGATATCTCAGTAATCGCTGTACCGCGCTTCTGCCATGTTGTCGGCTGTAAAATGCCTAAGTTAAGCCCCCCAGGGTGGCTTGGAATCGTAGAAATCACTAGCCGAGGCCTACGCAATCGATGAACGCCCTCCGCGTCACCGCAGACGCTCAAATGCCATGCGCTTTTCCCGCATATTCGGAGCTTGCCTCACTCATGCCTGTATCGTAAAAAGTGTGTTCGCAACAGGCCAAGGGTGTGCTGATTCAGGCCTGTGCCCACTGCCCGCAAGCAGTCGGTGCTTGTGGCCACAGCACGCCAACGAGAACTCGCTAGCGTGTAATTGTCAGTCTTCGCGCGTTCTGCAAACTCGCTAGTGGAGCAGTGAACTTTACGGCCCAAAAATGGTGAACTCAGTTTAGAAAACATCAGCCGAAAACTAAAAATCAACTTAAAAAAAAAGAATATACCCCCGGGGATTCTAACTTGCGACTTGCAAAAGAGTAACCTAGCGCCTCTGACCACTCGGCCACGATCCGACTTGGACGACGTTGGATATATAAGGGATATAATGTATAACCAGTTTACACTTCTATTTAGTGTAATCATTTCAAGTACTTTAGGTGACAATTTGTTATACAGCGCCCGTATAGGGAGCGTCCCCCAAACTACCACAATATGTCACGTCTAGCAATTGCATTTCTTTGACGGAAAATCGTTCGCAGATGTGCGGTGGTGCTGTTCACCGGTGTGCTTGTTCACTCCAGCCCAAAAAAGTGCTTCCTGCTCCCCAGCTTTGCGCTGTACGGTAAAAATGTCAGCTGTTTTTATTTCCTTAGTATCAATATTGACTTCGTTGACTCTTCTCCCGCCTTCAAGTGGCCTTAGGTTTTACTACTAGCGTACCAGTAACGAAGCGTCGCATGTGCACTTGTGCAGCGTTTCTGTGGAGCGACCTGGACTCGGAGCTTGATACCGTGTGCAAACTAACTAAGTAAAGAAAGGCACATTCTTCTATTCACCAACGTGTTGTGGCTTAGTTTTAAATGAGCTAACGAATTGCGACGACCCGTCGTCGGCGGGCGGACTAAACGCTGGGCCGACTGACTCTGTCGGAAAGTCGGCGAGCCGTGAAGTAGCGCAGCCAGTTGAGCTCATCTCCTCCTGGTGTCACCGAAGACGCCACAGAAGATGGGCGAGGGTGCAGAGAGGAGGACAGCATTTTCGAATTCGCTTTCTTCTAAATAAACTCGCGTCAACGCGGTCAGAGTGATCTAAACATGGGCTATTGACCAGCACTTCAGTTTGCGCTAGTGATCCCGCAATGTTTACAAATCACTTCAGTGTCCCTTTAAATGCTACCTCTGGATCACTTCCTGTGTGACGGACGACCATTGGGAGATACGCAGAAAACCACAGTTGCCAGAAGGGCGAGCTCGTCATCGTTCCGCCATTGTTCGGTCAGATGTTGCCACAAACAGGGACACATCTGCGTCCGAGCAATCCGACTTCCAAATGATTGCTGCCAAATACCTAGCACAGTGATCATATTTAAAAGCGGCCAATCGGGGGGTCTTCCGGCCGGCATAGCTATTTTTGAGCAGGAGACGCCTGCGCAGACGCGGAATTTCGGCCTCCAGTGTTTCGCTCTTGAGTAGTATTTGATCTCCAGGGACCCTTGGCAACAGCGTGTAGGCTGCTCCCATTGATGGAAGCTAAGCCGCAACTGGCGACTTACTTCTCTTTAAAGATATCACCCCGATGCGAGCAATGGAATGGCTTAGTGAGGAATGAAACGGACGATGATAGGAGTAACTTCAAGGGACAGGAAAAGAGCGGAGTAATCAGGAAACAAAACGTGTGTTATAAGAGCATATTAGTAGAAATTAAGAAGATAAAATGGTCGCGGGAAGGGCAAGATAACCATTGATCATTAGGAGTAACAGAGTGGATCCCCAGAGAAGGCAAGCGTGGCAGGGGGCGACAGAAAGTCATATGGGCAGATGAGATAAAGAAGTTTGCGGGGAAAATTTGGTCGCTGTTAGCACAGGACCGGATAATTGGAGAATAATGGGAGAAGCAATTTGCCCTGCAGGGGGCATAGATAGGCTGGTGATAATGAAAAAAATCAGAAAAAGTCGATAGTGCTAACATAAGTTGTGCAAACGTAGCCGTTGCTATTTAGAATGCCTGCTTCTATAGCCCTTACTTCAAAACCGCAACAGCACAATAAATGCAAGAAATCGAGGTGGCTAATTCTTTCATGAGTCAGCTGCATACGTGAAAAACGACTGAAAAATCTACAGAATACCCTTATTTGTTGTTTTTCCTCGGAGCAGATCATGCGCAGAGTAATGACAACAAGTGCACAAAATAAAGAAGGGGCGGAAAAGTTAATACGGGCTAAGTAAGAAACACTCGGTGGGAAGGCACAGTAGAAGATTTCGGCGGAGAAATGGAGAGGCTATACAACTCATTACCTTAAGTTTTCAATTCAGATAAAAGAAAGAGCTACAGGCTTCATCTCCGAAGCATTCGTGAAAACTTCCACGCGTTGGCTCCGTCCCGGAAGCTCTTGCGAATGCTGCTATTGGGGGTAAACAACTTTGACTTGCGTTTTGTTTCAGTAATTGATTGAATATTGTTTGAATTCTGGTTTCAAAAGCACTTTGGGCTTCAGTGTTTGCTTAGAATGGTAATGCGATGACCCGTCCGAAACATTCTGGAAGACTTCCGTAGAAGAGTTCATATTTCAGAAGGATGTCTCAGCGTGATATTAATAGCGGATGGGAAGATTTCTGTCGCTTGTCAACTTTACTCGTTTAAAGCGGACACGCACACCAAATGCAACTTCTGTTTATTACAAAGGCTCATGTGTCCCGATAACAGCGGTGCCCATTTTGTCACGAGCGGTGAACAAATAGCGAAAATATTGTGTAAACAGATGAAGTAGTGGTGAATTTTCAGTCCCTTTCCTGCAACATTTCCTATGACGTTACAGTATCTTGTTTGTGCGATTGCCGGTCGCCCAATCCATTCATCACTAAGACACATGACTTGACGATTGTATTGGGGCATCTATTTTTGTTTAATAGCATCGTTTCAATGGTAACATGCATTTAACACACCAAAAATTTAGTTCAGGGCTGGGCTGAGTGACGGCACTCTTGCACATAGCACGTATCTTTGATACTTTTTAATGCGTTACTGCGTTTGTTTGGTTAAAAAACGTCTTTTGGAGCTGGAATAGAGCTGACGAGATACCGAGGCTTGCTTTTTTATGTTAAACAAAGTTGTATTTCGTCTTAATGGCCACTTCGTTAGTGAGTTCTTTGCGGAGTTTTTTATCCCAATATTATTTATTCCTGTTCGCTGTCTTACAGGTACCAGAGCGCCCCTGAAGCAAGGCTTGGTTAGGTAAGGCAGGTAGCGCCGGTTATTTTCTTTCCTGTATATTTTCCGGACGAAGAAGAAAAACAAGACTGGGCTTTCTTTGCCAGGAGCTGAATATAATCAGGCCTCCGTAATGAAGGGGAGCTCAAATCACCTTAAAAGTCGTCACAATACGCCAGTTTATGCTTAGCCAACTCCTGCTGAAAATTTCAACCGGTTTCATAAACTTTATGTGGTCCAAGTCAGTGGAGTTTTCTGAACAGCCATAGGGCTAGCATCTGGCCGAAAGGAAAAGGCACAAACCCAATAAATCCAAGTTATTCGTTCGCCTCGGACTTCCCCTAACACCATGTCCTCGAACTTGGATATTCAGCTGCGGCCTTCTTCGGCCAACGGAAGCATTTTCAAGAAGCATACGTTGAGATATATAAGCACCTATCCATCCCCGTAGACCACCTCAACTTTCACTGCGACTAAGAATACTGCTGTAGAAACCAATAATGAGTACGGATGGATACACATCTTCTGTTCTCGCAGAGCGCGACCACGCTTAACCACCGAAGCGCATGAAGGAATCGTTAAGGAAAAGTTCACGGTGCTTCTGCGCCCCAAGAACAATGTTGCGGTTGGTGCCATACCACACAAAGGGCTTGTTGCATTTCTTGCTAGTTACGCCCCATACGCATCATTGAACGGATTAACGTCTACTCATGTCAACCAACGCAGCGATTCTGTCACTATAACGTTCTACAACAAGATTCAGGCGTTAGCATACTGTGCAAGAGACCATGGCAAGATTAACGGATAAATGTTAACGTGTCTAATCTGAAAGGGTCAGATTAACGGGTCTGATCCAAGTCGACCCGGGCGACTCTGATGAGAACCTCCGAAACTAGTCAAGTGAGTCGGGCCGTGATACTAGACATTCGTCGCCTTGGAAAGACAAACTGTGCGCTGGTGAGGCGACAATTAACACGACCACTCCTCCTAGAACCGTCTGCAACTACCTTGAGTTGTGTAAAGTGAAACCTTATGCCCCTCACATATTGGTCTTCTATCGCTGCCGCCGGAATGGACACTTAGAGAAACATTGGCCTAATCCTGCTGTATATTTCAAATGCGGTAGAGAGCATGGAGACCATTGTCCCGATGCGACGCCGTATTGCAACTTTTGCAAAATGACTGGCCACACTGCCTGTGATACGAATTGTCATTTGGAAACCAGCCACCTTCAGAGCATGTGCGCACGAATGCAACATCCTTCTCAGACTCCTTCACGACAGCACATCATTGCTTGCGAAGATTCTTCATTCCCGTGTAGACAGTACGACATCAGGAGTACCGGGGATTTTCCGCACATTTCCCGACACTCGACACTTCCGCTATGACTGCGCGCCCACCATCGCCTGAGCGTCCTGGCATCGCGGCATCTGGTAACAAGGGGAAGAAGCAATCACCAAAGAAATCAAACACTTCTCTTTCTTCGGAGTACATTGAGGGTATTTCTTAAAGGTCGCGGCCCTGCAAACTGAGCTGTCAACATTGCAGCGAGGAATACCGGCTCGGTTGCGCCGCATACGCCCGAAAGCAAGAGGAACGTAAAGGATGGCACGAGAACCATGCATCAGTGGCTTGGTTCTCGTGCCAGTTCTCGCGCCAGACCTCCAAGATTCCCTGCGCCTGGACTGCCACAGGGGCTGAGCAGCTTATAAGCCGGTTGTTCTCCAAACATCTCGATATCGCGCACTCTAAGTACTCGCCACATTTGCTTCAGTCTGCAGATCCCGCTCTGTCCGAAGCAGCACCGCAAACGACCCGGCGTTTGAGAACGGCGGATCGACACTACCCACCACAGAACGTGGCAGCAAATGCTACAGCCCCGTTTCTGCTGCAGTGCAACTCCCGCGGTTTGTGCTCCAAGAATTCAGAGCTCAATGAAGATCTCCGGGCTTTAGATTACAAGCCGTTGGTTGTCCTACTCCAGGAGACGAAAGGCAAAGGCGCGGGCATAGAATGGTACCGCTCTTACGAGGGTCCCCACCATTCGGTACGCCATCCTTTCTGGCCCGGCCACAGCAGTAGTTATCCAGCCGACCTGCATTGTACGTTTGGAAAGGAACACATCACTACCAAGTGCCTACTGCAAGCATAAGCGACGATGTTCAGGACGTAGTAGCTTACGGGTGTCCATAGGCCGGAGGACTTTTCTGCTGACATCAACCTATGTACGTCCTCAAATACCGGGTGTGAATTTCGACTGGGTCCAGCAGTTGCAGGCTATGTACCACTGAGATGATGTTGTAATTGGGGAGATTTCAATGCCCTTAGTACTACTTGAGGATACCGCGTCACCAACATCCGGTTCCGCAACCTCGAGGCGACAGGAGAAGATCGGACCTTATACATGTTAATGACCTATCGTACCCCAACCGGCTAGGATAGTCTCCGACTCAGCGGGATACCGGTCCTGACTTGACCTGGGCCAATTTGCCACTACGTTGTCACTGCGGAAATGCGAGTCTTAATCTTGGGGAAGAGACCACTACCCCAGTTGGATCACGCTTTACGGCAGCGTGCAGAAAATTACCAAACACATGCGGTATGTGGACTGGCCCCGTTTCAGGGAGCTACAATTCCCGGAGCCAGGAAGACATCCTCTGCCCCAACTTTAACAAACTGACATCTCTCATAAATCAAACTTTCATTGGGGCAAATGTTTCCACCATGGTAGTCGAACTAGAGCCGAACGCCACCCTGACCCAGACCGACACGTCATCCACCTACCAGAATGTCCGCGACGACTTGCACGCGTGCTAACGGCAGGAGGTCACACTTATGTCGACCTTTTTTGCCTGCGCCACCAAATACCACCCATTAGGAAGCACACGAAGCTCCTCACCCGCAAGTGTTGTGAAGAGCACTGCGACTCTTTTTCCTCCCACACTGTGGTCCGCAAACATTGGAGCACTTTCCGAAGCCTCGGCGGGCGTAGAAAGCTGCCTGTTACGGTGGACGCGGCGCTGCTCCGTACCGCGCAATCACGTGAGGCATTCGAAAAAGTTGCGGGGGGTGTATTCTCTCCACAACCACTGTTTCAACCGCCACCGTCTATCTACGATCTGGAACGAGTGATGGTCAGTGACGAAATTAAGGCGCCTTTTATAAATTAAGAGGAGAGACCAAAGGCCGGACGTCCCGGTAATGCGAGGTGGTTCTATTAGAGAGTTTTAGCATAGCGTGCTCCGTCCGCCTAACGCTACGGCGGCGGGTAGCGGGGGCGACCGGGGAGAGCAAATTCGTCACGGTAGGGTGGATTAGTTCCGCGCGGCCTGCCTTCGCCATGCCGGCTCTTTCCCTCCGCTGAGGGGCAACCTCCTCGCACTCCCCGCGCGCGCATGCGCAGTCCGCTCCCGCCTACCCGCTAACCTTAGCGTAGCGTACGGCAGCCGCTATGCTAAACCTCTCTATTAACAAGATGGCGGATGGAGAAAGACGAAGCAGCTCGAGCGAGAGCTGCTCACGAGAGATTACAGGCACCGATGATGATATTCGCATCGGTGCCGCGATGATGATTAGAAAGTTTCTACATCTTCCCCGGCCCCATTCTCCCCGCCCACAAAGCAGCCGTGGTCATTCCAGTTGTTCCAGTTCAATCGGCTGAGGCCATCAGAAGGCGAGACTGCCACTGGGCTGTCGTTTTTAGCACATGCAGAGTGTGTCTTTGCAGTCCATGTCTCCACTCTGAAATTCGTTGCCTGTCTTCAACGGTCCTGTACACAGATAAGAGTTGTTCAGCATTTTCCCCTTCGGCGTGAAACGGTGTGTTGAAGGCACCCCTCCCTTTCTCGAGCGCTGTACTTTAAGTATTCGAGTGTTGTTGTGAGATGCCTTGTTGTCCTCCGAATGGCGTCTGCCTCGAATTGCTTCCTTCCGAATGCGTTGACGGGTCAGTGCAACGGCTATCTGTAGATGTTTTGGGAAACCGTCCGGATCTCTCTCTTAGTTTCCTGGATCGCTTGTCTGTTCTTTGCAGATATTTGTGCCTCATCGTGTTCCTTTTAGTATTTCAGGTGGTACATCCGGGATGTCAGTTTCGGAACACTCCGGATCCCTAGCTTGCGGTGACGCCAAAGGAGTCGAGGAGATGCCTGACTTGCTATGGCAATATCGATGTTCCCTTGGAAGGCACAAAATTATCAAGGCGTCTACTGTCTGAAGATCACGCGCAGCCAACGAAGTTGTCGCATGGTCACGCTGTGCTTGCGGTAGGAACTGTGGCTCATGCAAAGGTACTATCGCAGACCCTTCTTGGAAATTCTTCACATGAAGTGGGTCGTATAACTCTTCGGTCAGTGTATAAAACTCATTGAAGTTTTTCGAGGAACGCAGTTTCTTGATGATCTTGGCACTGTTCGATGGGGTCACATTTTTGGTCTTTTAATCGATAGTATAATTGGATCATAACATGCTTACTTTCATCTTAATAGTCAATATTTGTAGCAAATTCTTCGTCTAGGAGGTCAATGTCGATAAAACGGTTCTATTTCTTCATTCAATAATCTCAATCTAACTTCATATTTCCTTAGCTCATGCAGCAACCTCGTCAACACATCGCTAACGCCACTGCTTGTCATACACAGGCCTAATGTTGCTCTTGCTTCTTTGCACAGTGCTCGAGCTATTATCCGCTCCTTTTCTCGTGTTATCTTCATTTCTCAACGTGCATCCTAGACTGAGCGAGGCCCAAATCCTGTTGCAGAAGAAACGCTTCTTCCATTGCGCGATATGCTGTGGCATTCCCCTCACCGTTTATGGAATCGCCGCCATATTAAGGGAATCGTCGGAGGTGAGGATCTGTCGTCTTCTAGTCCGCCCATCGCCTCGGTCACTTTCGTGTACCACCACCGGTTCAGTCCATCACACCGGTCCGTCGTCGGTATCAAGGGGTCCTCCTCCTCCAAAAGGCCGAAGTTCGGAAGACTTCGAATCTCAGGAGGGCGTTCTTCCCGGGTTTCTCGGCACCATATAAAATAAGAGGAGAGACCAAAGGCCGTGACGTCCCGGTGATGCGATGGTGGTTCTATGAACAAGATGGCGGATGGAGAAAGACGAAGCAGCTCGAGCGAGAGCTGCTCACGAGAGATTACAGGCACCGATGATGATATTCGCATCGGTGCCCGCGATGATGATTACAAGTTTCTACACCTTTTACTTCAGCTGAGCTCACGGTTGCCCTTGAGGAAATCAATGTATATAGCACACTAGGTAAAAATGAAGTGTCTTGGTCTAGGCTAGGAAATATGCCCTTAGCACAAAGACAGGAGCTTCTTGAAGCACTTAACGAGATATGGATCAGCGGCGTCGTTCTTCCAGGACTCAAGCAAGCCGTTGGTGGTACCCATCCCAAACCAGGCAAGTATCCCGTAGTCATTGAAAATTTGCTTCCAATCTCGCTCACGTCCAACAAATCTGTAAAGTTTGATTCAGCGGATGGCCACGACACGCCTAAGACACCACTTGAAAGAAGAAAAAAAAATACTTCGCCCTGGCCCAGATGTGCTCCGACCAAATTTGAGCCTCCGCGAAAGTATGTACCTACTTCGAAAGTTGGTGCAAGCAAGCCGGTATAAGCGGGCAACACATTTTGGGTTGCTGTTGATTTACAGAAGGCATTTCACACCGTCGCAGACGATGTGGTTCTCGAGGACATAGTGTCACCATATCCTGTAAGCGGTATTCGCGATTTTGTGGTGGAGCGTCTTGGCTAATCGCACCACACGAGATCCTATTCGGGCCGCCACACACCATTTCCTTCACTAATTGCTGCGGGGTGCCTCGAGAGGGCTATTAAAGACGATAGTCTTTCTCGGGCTACTTAAACCCCAAATTTTGGTCTGTCTGTATGTCTGTCTCTCTGTGACTCAATTCAGGACCCTACCAAAGCGAAAGAGAATCTTTGCAATATTAGTATATACTCACAGCCAAATCTAAATGTCTAAGTTCCCGTTTTTTTTGTTCATACTTGTCAACATTGTTGAACAAGAACAAGACATTACGCAAATATAGTTGAAAGTTTAAATTTATTTCCCTAAACGTACACCGTTATGGCGGAAGATAGGGTAAAAAGCTGCACTCAGCAACTTGACAGAGCCCTACATCCTTCATGGTCAACAGAAACAGCAGAAACAACAGCGGCGGGGAAAAAAAAAAGCGATACCATAGACACCATTGTGGGTGACAAACAAAACTAGCACGGAAAATACATACGTTCAAAAACTACAAATAGATAGCGCATCAATAAGTGGATATAAGGACGTGAAGGCAATAGTGACAAAAAATATACGCAACAAACCGCACAAACACAGCAAGGAACTATTCCCAAACATCATAGTCTTTCCGAACAAACAAGTTAAACAGCATAGATTTTGTACATGAGTCAATATCAAAGTCAATAAATGCAAGTCCATTCAACACTTCGGAAGGGGTATACCCAATCATCTGCAAAGTGTAGTTGTACGTGAGCGAGGAACTTTCCAACGTTCAGACAGTCTAGTCGGATAGGGCGTATGATTAATTTGAAGATTAGCCTGTCAACGAAATGTCTTAGTACTGTTTTTGCTTTCTAGAGTATATGTGTAGGCTAAGCGGTACTTAAGCAGGTCCTGAATCTTAGGTAGACAAAGTTTACTAAACAAAGGGGCAGTAGGAGCATCGTAACGTGCATTACATAGAAGCCGAATAATTTTTTTCTGTAGCAAAAATAACCCTATTTATATTAGTTGCAGAAGTTGTGCTCCACACGAGACAACAATAGTTAAAATTACTTAAAAATAGTGAATTGTACAACAGTAACTTGACTTTATACGGAAGGTCACGTACAGAATATACCATTCCAACTATGCGCGAAAGTTGCCCTGCGAGAAAATTAATGTGTGTATTCCAAGACATGTCTTGGTCGAAAAAAACACCTAGCGTTTTTGCAGACATCACCAGTTCAATTTTGGAGTGGTTTAACATAATATCAGCCGGTAAAAGGATATTTCTGTTTTTGGATTGAAAAAGCATCGCTTTCGTTTTATCTACGTTAATTCTTAAGCCGTTGTCCGCTGACCATCTGTGTATTTTTTCAAGCACTTCATTAACGGTTTGTACCAACTGCATGACATCACAAGATGAAACAAGGAGAGTAACATCATCAGCGTAAATTATGTATTTTGTATTAGTGTCAACGTTCACGATGTCATTAATGTACATGTTGAAGAAAAGGGGCCCTAAAATACTGCCTTGTGGTACGCCTAAGTGCAATTGTCTGATTTTAGAGCGAAGAAGCTTATTTACCTGAACGAATTGGCTTCTGTGACCTAAGTATGACGTTATAAGTTCTAGAGCTATGCCGCGGATACCATAGTAACGCATTTTTTCGAGCAGTAGTTTATGATTTATACTATCGAAGGCTTTGCTGTAGTCGATTAAAACACCTAATGTAAGTTGTCGTTTTTCAATGTTTTTCAGAATGAATTCTTTTTGCTCAAGTAACGCTAGATGTGTCGACCTTCGTTTTCTGAATGCATACTGACAATTCGATAACATTGTGTTCTTTTCCAGAAAGTTGGATAGGCGATTCAAGATAATTTTTTCCAAAGCTTTAGAAAAGATAGGAAGTATTGAAATCGGCCTTTAGTTAGATACCGATGCTCTATTTCCTTTTTTGAACAATGCAAGAAACTTCGCCACTTGCATTTTTTGAGGAAAGGTTCCTGATGACAGGCATAGATTATAAACATAAACTAATACTGGAGCAACAACATTAATGACAAACTTGGCTGGTTTAATTTGCAGGCCGTCAGCATCACAGGTAGTGCTATTGTTAATCTCCTGGAAAATACGAATTACCTCTGATTCACTGGTAAGATAAAGAAAGATAGTGTCGACAGAGTTGGTCGTGATAAAACGGCAAGCATTGAGATCGCAGTTACTGCTGCCTATGCTGGTGAAATGCTCATTAAACGATCAGGGACTAATTGTTCGGCAATTTCAAGTCCATCTTTACGGATTTGCACAGTATGTGGTACTTCAGTTTTACGATTCAAAATTGAGTTAAGTTTATTCCAAACTTTCTTCGTATCATTCATGCAGGCGTCAAACGAGACATTATAATAATTTGTTCTGGCTTTACGTATATCTTTTGTAAGTTGGTTACTGAAAAGACTTAAATACTTTAAAATCAGACAGCTCGCGTGAATTCAGAAATTTTCTATACAATTTATACTTGGTTTGATTTTATTCAGTAATTCCCTCGTGATCCACGGCTTTCGTATATCACGCGGATGAGCTTGAGTGGTAAGCAAAGAAAGTTAGCGTCATATGCTGTTTTAAAAATCTTCAAGAATGATTCGTAGGCTGTGTTACTATCTATAGTGCAGTAAACTTCGCTCCAGTCGAGTTGACATAACTGATTACGAAAATTCTCAAGTCGGTTTTTCGTGATACATTGACCTGTCCTAGTCATGTGTTTACCTTATCGATTTTCAGATTTAGACTAAGAAATATAGGCATGTGGTCACTTATTCCTCAGGAGAAAACGCCACTTTTAATATAGGCAGGGTTTAAGTTCGTAAGAAATAAATCAATGCACGTTGATGTATAACTCGTTATCCGCGTTGGAGTCGAAATAACATTTGAAAAGCCGTGCGTGCTTATTAAGAGATTTAAATTCCTTGTGACAGAAGTGGTTGCAAACATGTCGATGTTAAAGGCACCTCCAAAAATGGCCTTGTAGCGATTATCTAATATAAAAACCAAATAGGTTTTCAAGGAAGAAAGAAAAAGATACTAGGCTGCCATTTGGTGGCCGGTAGAAAACGGAATATACTGTTCGGGTACAAAGTACAGTTAATACTTCGAAATCATCAGTTATGCAGCAAAATTGATCAATGCGATCAGCCAAGGTATTCTGCTGAAGAAGGATTGATATTCCCCCACCTCGAAAACTGGTACGTGATGCAGTGAAAACATTGATAGTTTGGTGGACACCAAGGCACTGAGTAGTATCATACCATGTCTCTGACAACAGGATTAAATGGAACTCACGGTCAAAACTGCTAAAGAACGCATTATTGTCGTCCACCCTTATTTCTAATTGACTGGCAGTTTAAATGACATATATTAGTTTATCTGACATGGTCAGGGTCCTATGAAGCGGGAAAATTCAGCCGGGGAGATCAGATCATAAGATGCCATGTTTTCTACAGATGCAGGAAATTCGGAAAATTGCAAGCTTTAACTAAACATTGCAGAACCTTCAGTTTTGGGGCACAAGGGAAAACATTGAATATTAACCATCTCTGTGTTATTACACATTGTTCTCAAAAAGATGTAAACCTGCCCACGCAAGAGAAATTTGCTTTTGGTTGAGTGAACAAAGTGTAGTTGTTTAGGGTGCCTTAACGCATCACAAGTTATCTGCAGATTGTTGTGCTTGTTGAGCCTCTTGCGCAGCATGAAACGCGAGGTAGCGAGACGTGGGTACTCGTTCGAAAAACCTTGCCTCGACAAACAATGAAAACGCAGTTGCGCAGCGCAGGGCATAGATAGCGCGAAAACATCCTAGTAAGAGTCAGCGTGAAGTCACGCGTTGAACACCAGTGACGAGCACAGATCGCTGGAACCTTATTAGATGCTGTGTGGAGCGCTGTTAAAGACTTCGAACATGGTACACGCACAAGTGTGTATGCGGTATACAAATAGATAACCACTGTCAACACAAAAATCAAATCAAGATGCAAGTGATGGGCTAGAATATTGCCCCAGCGAAATAAACGTTTCTTTCTCACACAAATAAAAATGCAGAGGGGAAATTGCACGAAAGAATGCAAGGAGCAAAATAAAAAACCGGAAACACGACAGTTACAATTCGCTATCGCCATCTTAACAGTTCGCACATACAAAAATAAATCCATGAAAAAGAGAGTAAACAAGAAGCAAAACTAGAGCATAGAACATTTCAGCTGTCAGTCAATTGGAAGAGATCATCTGCCGACGAATTACAATGGCAGGGTCACCCTCCGATCTTCGGACAAGAAAATTAAGAAAATAATACACACAGAACATTTACAGTGTTTTTTTATAAAAAAAATTCATAGATGCTTGATTTTCGTGAACGAAATACTGCAGTCACTGCAGAAAAAAAATCACACTGTCGCCTGCTGGCGCCCTAGCCACTATAGCGTCTGGTGGCATTTTAAAAAAAGAAGCGCCAACAGGTACGAAAGGTTCCACTAGATAGGTTCCACGTTCTGCTTAGAACGCACGTGTACTAGGGCAACGCTGTTCTATAAACGTTGAAGTGGGGGCGCCTAGATTCATGCGTGTCTACGGCGTACGCAAGTGCTGGCATCGAGCAACCCTGGCTGTAGCAGTGGAACGCGGTGAAGTTAAATAAACCTGAGCAAACCTTTAGTATGTTTACCTTGGGAGGAGCGCGATGGAAGAGGAACAGCAGGAGAGGTGAGCGTGAAAGCAAACGGAGGCATTTACTTGGCCAATGTCGGCAAAGACTCTCGTCTTTTGCCTACGTTTGCAAACGAATGGAGCCGATACGCGGCACATTTTTATCTATCCCATTCTTTTTATTTTGGCTATTAGGAAGTTGATTCATGGGGGGTCTGCGGTGAAGGCGTTCATGTCACGGCCTGTGCCGATGACATAACAATTTGGACCCAGGCAGGTAACCACCCCTCCACCGACGCTGCGAAGCGTCAATTGCAGACGGCTTTAGACACGCTTAGCATCATCCTCAATCCCACTGAAATGAAAATAGCGCTGGTAAGAACACACTTCCTGGCTGCACAAGGCACTCCGGCAGAGAGATCACGGGTTCATTTGAACATTGAAGGTGTTCTTCTTCAGCCTACTCCACAGGGTTGAGTGCGTGTCCTTTCACCGTTCACCAGCCACCGTTCACGAGACGGTGGCTTTACTGATTGGAAAAAGCAGCTCCGTCCACAATGGCGTAGCCTACTACACCTCATTCTCTGCATCTCCAACCTTTTTGGCGGGGCATTCCGGGACATAGCCAGGCGTGTCCAAAGCAACATATGGGGCCATGTGCTACCCACTCACGAAAGACCAGAGGAACCAGCTGGAGGTGTTTTAGCGGGCGCCCTTCGAGCTATAACTGGGCTTCAACGACATATGCGAGTAGAGGAGCTCTGCAGGTGCGCGGATCTTCCCCACTCTCGAAAGGACCTTCCAATCGAATGTAAATTCCGCCAAATATCGTGGCAACATAACTCACCAGGGCCATCGCTTAGTGTGCCATGGCTGTGATGATTTTGACACGTGTACGCCAGCCATAGATAAGCACATTCCACCCTGGAGGACGAGCCCATTACTGAGCAACGGCAAGCACCCACTTCACGTCCCCAGGAATTTAACAATCGCAGAGTCATGTTCCTTCGATCACAGCAACTCCCTGGAACACAGAAAACTCAACAACACTTTCTATCTACGTGGTGCTTTGTGGCGGCGCCATTTACAAACGGCGTCCCTCGTGGCCATTACACACGTACCGAGCGTAGACACAGCCTGCGTCTTCAAGATGACCATACGACGTACCGCCACAGAGCTGGAGCGTCGCGCCTTCGAGGAGGAGGCCAAGATAGCTGGACCTCCTACTGGCAGCTGGTCGCGTACATATGGAAGGGTCAGCATATTTACGGACAGCGCAGGACGCTTTACGGAATCTCACTTGACCTCCCAGACGGCACTCTGTGGGTCACAAACATTAATCATTCGTGTTACGCTGCGACTGCGCACAGGCGTTACTGTGACAGTCCGCCTAATAGCCGGGCCTGCCTGAGCCCCTCGGTAGTGAGTGCGCCCACAAAGAGGCGAGCGAGGCTTGTCGTAATTTCCGCCCGCAGCTTGACAGTTCCTTCAAAGAGAAATTCTGCTTTTGAAGACGGATGGCGAACGCCGCTGTCGCAAACAGCGCTGCCGTCAGGATACCCTTTCAACAGTGCCCATGAACCTTTACTGAGTTCCTCCTGGGCTTCCCGCGCCGCACATCTCTTCCTTAATCGTGCGCGCTCTGGATACGCAGAATTCTGATGGCGTTGTGGCCAGGTAGAAGGCACTCCTCGACAAGAAAAATCAGGGGTGGCAATTCCACTGCAAAAGCTTCCAAAGACCTTTCACCTGCGGCGGCATCACCATCCGACCCTTCGTACATCTGCTACGGAAGTGGGCAGTGACTGAAGCCAACCATCTGTCGCCTTGTATG
Organism: Haemaphysalis longicornis; assembly: GCA_013339765.2. Lineage (NCBI taxonomy): Eukaryota > Metazoa > Arthropoda > Arachnida > Ixodida > Ixodidae > Haemaphysalis > Haemaphysalis longicornis. The sequence goes on along the minus strand of CM023452.1, from coordinate 164,717,282 downwards.
GGACTACATAGGTCTGGTAGGGCCACGCGAAACACATTGGCCTGACTGGGTCCTTGCTTACGAAAACTGAATCCGTCCAAAGGGACGCATCAAACTGACTTTATACGCACTGTGGCGGTTCGTTCTTGATCCTCCATGCTGGGACACTATTGAGGCCGTCTTGTCCCCTCCCTTCTCTTCCCCATGCGGCCTTGACGCATCCGCCTCAGTAAATGTTCGCTTATTGTTTATTGTCCCTTACTTCCGCCATTCCTTCCTGCCCTCTTTCCTTGCTTCTCTCTTTCTTTTCTTGTTTGCTCCACTCTTTGTCTATTCTTCCTCGCTCTCCCTTTATTTACTCCCTTTCCAAACCCTTTCTTCCTTCTTTCTTTCTTTCTTATTCTTTGCTCTTCCTTTCTCTTTCTTTCTTCTTATTCCAATCATCCTGCTTCTCCCTTTGTTCTGAGCCCTTGAGCTCATTCTCATTCTTTCACTCCATCCTCCTCCCACCCCTCCTGATCTTGAGCCCGCCTCGCCGTGGTGTGCTCGACAGAGGTGGTTTACTCGTCTTCGTCTGTGTGAGTGGCCGCCTCTTGGGGAAGGATGGCGAAACCCCCGGGCGCCACCTGGCAGTCGCCCTCAGCGCTGTTTCATCTCTCCCAGTGGCGCCAAACTCACGTAGCTTATTCAAAACTATGCATCACCGCGGATGTATTTCTAAGTGCACTGCACCCTTCGCGGTCGTTCTGATGCATGAGGGCTAGTGCACTCTTAGGCAAAAAGGACTAAAAGTTCGTCCGTTTGGGGACTAACGGCAGTTGCCACAATCATTACTCTCTTTGGGGCCAAATGTGAGGGACGAACGGTTAGTCCGGCCACCCGGTTGGTCCGTTCCGATACTCTACAAGGACGAACTGCTGAGAGTCGCAGAAAAAAAAAGGTCGGCACTAGCAGGGATCGAACCACCGACGCCCGCAACAAGGAACCCGACGCGCTACCACTACACCACGCAGCAGGACGAATACTCCGGTAGATAATATTCAGGTGATGGATTCATTGCAACTGGTGCCGGAATTTCTATCCGTGCAAGCGATCGTGACCGCGATTTGCGCTTTGCGCTTAGCGCTTTACTAACTTTAGGGATAATTGCTTTGCTAACTTTAGGGACTATTGCTCAGTTCGATTCTAACTACAGCCTCACCATCATAGCTTTTTTCTCGTAAAGAGCAATGAACTCGGCGCCTAGTTGAGATAGATGGCTGGGTGATCGGAGGACTCATTTGTTTCCGCGCAAATTAGCGCAAACTAAGTGTATTCTTAGTGTTTGATACATATGTTAAGTGCTCTAGGTATCGTGTGTGAAAGCGGTCGTCTGTGTGAGTGTCAGAATAGGGAAACAGACCATATTTTCCTGCATCGGCGAAATCAAATTTGGTGTTGCTTAGAATGAATTCTTCACGTTAGTGTCGCTAGACGATCGGGACTGGAAAATGCAACCACGTTTTACAGCAGTTGCAGCATTTACATAGCTTTGGTGCACAAGGCAATTATGTACCGAGTGTAAAAGATAACTTCAAACGCTTATCTGTAGCGAGCACTTTTATTTTGCAGTTGTTGTCATCAGCAACTAATGCGTTTTTTCTCGTCTGTGAAACATATACATATTCATTACGCTTGGGGACCAACGTTTGCTATTGTCACAATTATTTGTGTTATTGTTGAAGGTCTTGCAAAATCTTTCATTTGCCGGTTATTACCTCGCCCGAATCGTATGCAACACAGCGTATCAACAGAACCTCACCCAGAAGCGTCTGTCGATCGCGCTTCGCCGCTCCTTGCCATTACCCGTCGCTCGATTGACGCTAGACGGTTTTCTTATAATTAATATCGATATTTTCTCCCGTGGCACCGTGTAAATAACCCACTGACTGCAATGACTTGTGTTTTGAAAATCTGAAACTGTCCACAGACATATGCGCTAAATGGCAACGACGCCGCCATTACAGGGGATTAACGACGCAGCAAAGAGACTAAATGCACGCGTTTCGTCTTCCCGTCACTCCTTATAGATCGGAGGGGACGAACAGTTACTCCGCATTTGTGCACACGGCAGACACTCTGCTACAGATACTCCACTTGAAGATGAACTGTTGCCCGCGAAGACTAACAGCTGTATTTTAGTCCCTATTTTAGTTCTTTTTGCCTTAGCGTGTAGTACGGCACAACAGACTCCCGTGACCGGTATGTTTCGCAATTTGGCAATTGCATGGTTTTGTTTGTTTTTACTTACCTGCAGTCCCCCTTTATTGTACCCCCTCACACCAATTCTCCATACCGGACATTGACATTCGCGCAAACTAGCACACGAGAGCACGTTCGGTAGTAGCGAACTTCCGACGATACGCTGTTCTGGGAAACCTTTACTGCAAGCTTTTTGTGTAAGAGGCGTCGGGTAGGTCATGCAGCCTTCGCAACACCCAAATAGTGGACGCTATCCGGAAATACAAATCCCTAAATTCATCATTACTGGTATTACTCATATCACAATAAGAAAAATTCCCCTTCCATGCTTCGAAGGCGAACGCCCTGGGAAACATTAACAACTTCTTTACTGCTAAATCGTATCGTATTTCCGTCTCTTTAATCGCCTTCATTAATTTCTCGTTTGGCACCATATACTTCGACCAGCTAATGTTTTCCTACACAATGTTTGTGTCCCTTTCTTCGTATTCGTTTCGTCGCCTTGCAGCGCGAATTACATCGAAAACAGACTGGCAGACGCCACAGCTTGCCTACAATAGGGGTGGTGTGTGAGTGGTGGGCACCCGTTATGCTCACGTATCATCACGTTCAGGCATCGTGCGACATGCGCTATTGTAGAACCACAGCGTTTCAAAATCAGAGTTTCGTAAATTTCGGGAAACGGGTGCTATAGCTCCTCTAATATCCTGATTCCCGGCCATTCTGCGGTGTAGGCATGTGCCTGGAAGAAAGGATGGAGAAAAACGCACAACTTTTGTTGTAAGCTGGAATTCCGAAGCGATATCACAGTTTTACCGGGTTGACGAACGTGGTATTTTCGTTGCATGTGTAAATTGTCGGTTATATGGGGACCCTGCCTTCTTACACTGCCCCCATGATCTCACACTGCTCTCTCGATGATTCTGCGTTCGGGCACTGTCGGAGTGCTCTTGTTTTTCTGGGACATCCTGAAGACAAGTCTAAAAAAGATGGGTGTTTTCAGTTCTTTTTTTGTACCGTAATTGGTTGTGTGTTCCCGTGGTGACGTGCCGTACAAACTTTTTTTGTTCTGCTTGGCAAGTCCAGTCAATTGAGATCTCGGTTAGCAAATCGCTATGCTGGCGCTGGCGCATGCGCCGCCGTGATGTATTTCGCCGATGGGGTGGCGGAAACGCAGACAGCCCTATGACTAATGTGTGAGCGCCCGATGGGATTACTATTTCATAATTACTTCTAGCCATGCGGATTTTTAAGTTGGATTGTAAATGTATGTTTATATTGACTTTGGGTGCATGTGAATTACCAGCGTGTGCAGTTGTGTTCAGGCAGAGTCAGTATTGCGGCGGTGTGTTGGCCGGCTTACTCCTTGCCTCGTTATGCTTTCAAGAAACATTGTACATACATGTTTTGCACATATAATTTTATATGTAAAAAGGGTGTGTCACTTTTAGGTATATAGGCAACGCATGTAGAGCGTACAAATGTGAACCCATTTTGTGTCCTCGCTGTGAACACACGTTTTTTTCGAAACGATGCCGTTTTGAATTCATTGAATAAAGGCAAACAAATCCAAGAACTCTAAGGAAAAAGTCATCTTAAGAGAAAGTTGAACAACGCGCGAAGCTTTCTTCTATGCAAGCTGAGTCAAAGTCTAAGTTAAGAATCTAAACCGCTTCGACCGCGTCGGAATGGCACATAGGGATAGACGTCGGCTTCAAAATGCGAGGCAGCCAGGCTCCATTACAATCACGGGGACCATTTTTTTTAGGCGCTTGGGTAACTTTCCTGCAGTGCTTTCTGGCGTTGTGATGGAGCGCAGAACGGTTGCAAAGAAAGCCTGGCTTTAAAAAAGAGCACTCTGGGTAAAACATCTGGCCGCTTCTCCGCAGACTCGGGTTCCAACTTCGCCATATCACATGTGTTTTTTATTTACTCTTTCCCGCGGTGGCCATGTTCTTGGCTGACAACAGGAAGAACAACAGCGGTACTTTTTATAGAAAAGGGCACTTAGGGTTTTTGCTTTCAGACCATTTTTCTATAGAAATGTCAGGGAACCTTTTAGTCACTCAGAACTAACGTATCAAAGCCACGGTATGCCTCTGCAAAGACAACGACATGCTGCGTTGATTACCTTTCTCGTTATGTGTCCCGTAGCTATTGTGTTGAGGATTTCCCACAACCTGCGAACATCTGAAAGCTAGGAGTATTCACACCGTTGGCTAAGCCGATGTGGACACTAAATAGTTGCACCAGCAAACAAGCAAACCGGATCCTGGGGACTTACATAACATTTAGAACACTACGAACGCCGGGCAGTCACTCCACCCATTCGCGTTTTGCCATAGGCCTCCTGCACTGCCCACGGGGCGCTGCGCAAGTGGCTTCCGGGCAGTACTTCCGGGTAGGACAAAGCTGCGCGGGTCCCATAGGATCCCGTGTTGACAGAAGCAAAATGAGCTCGATGCTTCCGATTGTTTTGCGACATGGTCACCAGCCCATACCCGACGAGTCCGATCTCTTCTTGCGATCAACTTGGCATTAGGGGAAAAGCTTTGCAGCGCTAATACGTGTACAGCGGCGACGAAAGTGCCGGGACGGTGACGGTGCTCTGCCACTCGCTGGTTCACCGATCGATGGTCGTATGGAGTGAAATTTGAAGTGAAGCTTTTAGTTTAAACTAATACTCTAGGTGACAAGGACTTTTCAACAACAGCCGATCAAAAAAGAAGAGTAGCGCAATCGGCGATGATGGCGCTTTGAAATCCAGCGAGTCCGGCGGACCGCTGGCTCGCCTGCTGCGGTGCTCCGCTCTTTTGCCTACCTGCCAACTATGCGGGCGCTTTCATTAAATAGTGCTCGTTTGCGTCGCCGTTACGAATACATGGTGCAGCGTTAGCTTGCCGTTTTGTTGCGTGTCTCAGTGACAAAATTCAGCGAGCGTAAGAAGCGTGAAATCGGTTTTGCGATTCCGAAATTAGTGGCCGTATAACAAAGTGGTCCGGCGAACCGAGAGGCCGCTCGCTTTCCTTGTTTGCGCTCACTTTACTTAATTACGCTCTTGCATCATATATTCCCAGTTCGCACTTAATAGGCTAGAATGAGGGTCAGCAACGTTTTGAAGTGTAGGGCCGAGTTGCATGCAGCCGACACGGCGGAGGGCTGGACGGCAAATCGGGTGGAAGGAGGAGGGGGGCTTTGAATGCAAAGCGAAAAAATTCAGCGAATCGCCAATAATATTTGGCAATAATCTGGCGAAGTGTGAAGATGGGGGACAATTCATCTGGAAGCGACCAATTTTCGGTTCTTGTCTCACTGACTAACTCCATTTGAGGACAAAACTGGCGTGTCGGCGTTGAGATTGTTAGCGACGAAGATAACCAACAGAGTCAGTGATGATCGCATGTAAATATTCGGGGCCGCGCGCCGTGTATGCGGCTGTGTTATGTTATGTTATGCAAATATAGAAGTACACATTTCTGCAGGCAGCGGGCGTGCGATTTTGTGATTGTTTTGTGTCCTTTAATAGCGCTTAATTTGTTTATTTGACGCAATGCCTCACCTTCTCGCTAGTATACATGTACCCTGCCGTTCGTAAATCGTGCGGCGTAAAACGTTACGCAAAGATCATTTAGTTTGTGAAATTTCCACTCGTTTTCATGTCGGTGCCAGGCCAGCAGTGTCAGTTGAGTCGGCTGCGCAATTCTTAAGTTCGCTTGCATGCTCCCTCTGAAGCAACCTTTTGCAGTTATGCCTAAGGCTATAGGATGAGCAGCGTTCCGTGTTTATGCTACTCGTGAATTTTCCTGTGTCGACTGCACGCAAGAAGAAAGAACGGTAATCGTCGTCAGGAGGTTAAACCACCCGACCTGGCGATACTGTTCCACGCCGCGACGAACGCGACAGCTCGCTGAAAAGAAAGCCGATAAATGGTCTTGTCTGAGCGGAAATTATTTTGTTTAGCCTCTACAACTATGTTAAGGACTATTTCACACAGTATGCAGCCGTGTAAACGTGCCACAAAGCGATTAAACTAAGTACAACCAAGTTTCACTCTGCTTAGTAACTGAAAACGCATGGAGGGCGACGAGGGTCGTTCTTTTGTACTACCCAGAGGCGTCGCCCACTAGGGGCGCTGCATGTCGCCAAAGCTCCAGCGCAGGAGGCCTATATGGGCCATCTTAAGGCCCAGCTAGTATCAACGTGTAGCAGCCGCGACAGTACAAGAAAAGCGTAGCGTGGAGCTGATTCATGGCGCTGATAAAAAGAGGAGAATGGGGACGAAGAAACTGCCGCCCGTCGGCCATTATAATGGCCGAATATTTATAAGGTGCCGGTTCATCGTGCGCAGACAATGTTCCCGGCTTCCGGAGCGGGCGGGCAAACAGCGTAGCTATAAATCAAACGCGTCCTCTAAATTGCTTTTGTAGTATGCCGCCCTCCGCTTATCAGGGAGAGGGAGCGTACGATAGCGGTTGCCATCCTTCGGCGCTTTCCAAGAATGGCCAGCGTGTAGGTATACGGTACAAGATGGAAAGAAAGAACCTAAGCTCTTCACCGCACGCTGCCGCTGCCGCACGAGCCGAGCGCGGCTTTAACGGCATCCGGAAAATTCTATACGCGTCGATGGTGGATCGCTTATAAGACTCTTCGAGAAAACTCCGGCCTTCTTGAGGAGCTCGAAAGAGGTTGTGTGCAGTATTGGAGTTACAGGCCCAGCCGGAATTATATGAATGGGGCCTGGCGACGGGTATTAACATTTCAAAAAAGGTAATAGTTCACACGAAAGGTCATGATAAACATTCTTTTAACTGTCATCATTACCGCCTCCAACGCTATACACTAATGCGGCGTTGTGCTGTGATATACACTAGAACCCGCTGTTAAATTCCTCACTGCTGCGTTTTCCTGGCTGTTACGTTGTGTGGCATCGGTCCCGGAATAGCTCCCATAGCATATAATGTATTGCGAACCCCGCTGTAACGTCGCAACTGTGTGCCCGTTCCCGTATAATACGGCCCAACCTGACACTCCGAAGGGGCTTGGGCATTGCCACTTTGGCTTTTGATGAGTCTTCACCAGGCTTTGTTACAGAACTGGCTACAAGAAGCCGCAAGCGATTTGGAGAGGCCGTCACTAGATGGCCATCCGTCGGAACGGCTATCACGATCATCACTGAGCTTACCGCAGAAGTTTCTCTTCGGAACGCCGGAAGTGTGTGATGTTATCGCCGCCGCACTGTTGAAATGGTGCCGTGCAGCGTTGTTAGATTAGGTCAGTTGGCAAAGAGCGCGGCCTTCCAGTAGAGCGGCACGGGATGGCGCGGCGCCGACGAGAGAGAGAGAGAGAGAGAGATGAAACTTTATTCTGCAGCTCAAGTCCGAGCCGCGGAGTTATGAGTCCTCGGAGGAAGGGGATGTCCCATGGTCCTCCGACGGTAACGGGTTTGGCGGAGGTGCACAAAGAGTTTCAATGTGGGCAGCCAAGAGGGACCACAGGGCTGCCCGTAGGTTTTCAGGGGGAGCGGCACAGCTAGACCACGAGTAGGGAATATCAGGGGGGAAGGGGTTGGTCGAAAGAAATGTGGAAGACGAGGTCGCCCGTCGGTTGCGTCGACCAGGCTGTGGTGCTGCGGTAGCGTTGAGATAGGTCTCGGCGCGTCGTCTGCTGCTCCTTCCTTTCTACTCTCGGTGCTTTCTACACCACCCATACCGTCACTTACGCCAGTCCTTCTACACCGCCCTTCTGCACACTGCGCTTTCAGAAACCACGTTGACAGCAATGGAGCTCTAGATACGCGGTGATTTACAGCTCCAGTTAGACGCCGGGCCATTTTCGTGGCTTTCCTCACTCTTACGTACGTTTTCCCGGCTGTTGCGTTTTCTTTTCCAGGTCCGGTGAAAGACGTATTAACGGGGTCCCACTGTATAGGTCTATATACCATTTACATAACGGCCACATCGGCGCAGCCATATTGGACTATGCCACGTCACTCGCCTTTGCTCTCCTTTTAGAGCACATTTCTCATCGTGGCCGTCAATGGGGTGAATTCCGCAATTAGTTTCCAGCGTCGGTGGGAATGTGGACTTATCGGAAGACTAGATACTGTGAAGCAACCTTCAGGGACTGCTTAGTGCTGAAAAAAATTGCACCATCTCCCCGAAGGGAACTATGTGGTGATGCTAAGCATGGGGGTTCCGTGTAGGTTCCACACCGGAGCAGAACCTGCGCAGGCGGTGTCTTGGAGCAGACTGAACGCCGCGCAGCGCGCGCACCTGCTTTTATACAGCTGGAGGAGAGACGCGCATGCGCAGTGGGGGTTTGAACGGCGCAACAACAAGGGAGGGACATAGCCCCGACCATGAGATGGCTGCTGGAGCGACAGTGTCGCCGGTGTCTTCCTGGGCTGGCACGACGAGAGCGGCACGAGCGGCAGGAGGAGAGCGGCGTTATCACAGCTGGTTAGGGCTCCTGGAGCGACAGTGTTGCCGGTGTCTTCATGAGCCGGCACGAGACGAGCCGAGCGGCGAGGAGGAGAGCGGCGTTATTACAGCTTGCGTGGAGAGGGGGGACGCGCAGGAGAGGTGGACGCCGGTCAACGGAGGGACAAGGCGAGCTCAAAAGATGCTTTGCATCTAAAATGGCACATTAAGCTGTTTGAACCCTGTTCTGAATGCGTGCCTAGATTCTTTTTCAAATGTCTGATCCAACATGAAGCTCTTTGACGGCATTTCTATCGGTTTTTACGTACTGATATAGAATAAAAAGATGTAAGATCTGTAGCATAATGTAACAGGTCACAATCCTGCCTGTAGCTTACTTTAAGAACGTTCCTGTGTATACGATAGAATGTATGGCTGTCGTTGCAGAATGTCAAAAACATTAAACGCTGTAAAGCAGAATAACCCTCGATCAGACTGGAAGTTGCTTTTCCTTCACCGCTTTCTCATGTTTTGACGTGGGGTGAAAAACTGTTTGGCGTTATGAGCTGTTGCGACCTGTGGTGTACGTGACAAGTTTTTGCCATATAAGGGCACAAGGTGACTCTTCGATAGGAGGCAGTCAGTGGACGAAAAAAATTCACATACTTGCAACAATTACGTTTGACCACCGGCGAAGGTTGTTGGGTCTGAAATCTCGAAGTAATGGGCATCCTCGGTTTACTACTGTTGCACAGTCTGCGGGGAGTGTGCAGTCCTTTGACTGCTGTTGGACTGAAGGCGATTTTAAAAAGCTGTTCCCGTCAGTCCCCCAGACTGACAGCGGGTCTCAGGGGGGAAGAAGCTAGGTCGATCTCGGCTACGCTTTTTCTCCAACCTTGCACGAGTACTGCAAACTGCGCTAATATTTGTTTGCCTTTGAGTAGCCCGAAAAAGACTGTTACATTTAAAATGGTATAGAAAGGGTTGCGCATACGCATAAGCTCCTTGTGCTCGCACTCAAGCAGGCGCGAAAGCCGTCTTCAATGTTATAATACCCTATTTGTTGTATTGCACCCTTTAAAAGCGGCGCAGTTTTTATTCGTCGGTATTTTTTCCTCGATATTTTCAATTCGTTGCATTGAGATTTGACTGTACTACAAACACGAATGCATCGGGGAAACAGTGAAAGGGAAAATCAACTCAGTTCACTCGCCTTCTGCTAACGCCGAAACGCCGAAAGGGGCCCGTGTGCGTAGGCGTGAATCTAGCGCAAGCCATGCCAAGCGAAACGGAGTCTCCGCTACAGCAAAGACGTGCGGGCGCATTCTTCAACGAGGCTGTTCCATCCGCTGCGACATGGCCCGTCGTGTGATGAGCGGTAATCAGCGTCCAGGCGAACGCGCACTCAAGCATTGCGGAGGAAAGTTTATTGCAGGCGCGGCGGAATGGGTTCCGCGCATTCCGCCTGGGAAAAAGCGGAGGGAAAACTGGAAAGGGAACACGCGCCATTCACGCTGCCATAGTGAGTGATTAGGGGGCACAGTAGCTGTTTTTCACTTTGCCCTTCTTCTTTCCATCAACCCGGATGTATTCTGTTCTTTGAGTGCACCGCCATGTGCAGAACGCTTGCACTTACTTCTCTAGCCCTTTCCTTCGGGCCCCTTGGGTCGACGCGGCTGGCACAGTTAGAGCATGTTTCACTGGCTCTTTTTAACGATTTCTTTCCCACGTTTCTATGTTAGGCCTCGGGACGCTGTTTGCATCACCGAACCAATACCTCTATGGACAAGGGCGGCAAACAGAACCAAGACACCAAAGGATAAAATGTACTCAACCTCAGTGCGTCACCCAACCTATACGCTCTATTGACACGGTGGCAAACAGAATAAAGGCAGCGAAGGACAAAATGTACTCTACCACCCTGTGTCTCCGAACCTATACTCTCTATAGACAAGGGCGGCAAACAGGAGCAAGGCACCAATGTAGAACATGTACTAAACCTCCCTACTCATCCTAGTAGCGGGCGACTTGGAGGCACTTACGTACAATGTGGAAACCATGACTCGAAAAAAGATCCGCGCAGGCTTTGAAAAATAAAAGCAACAAGGAAAGAGTGAATAAACAGTAAATGCAACATGGTGGGTTGAATGAGAAAAAATGGTTGCATTCCCATCGTTGGTACTTTCGCCGGCTTCGCTACTTTTCTCAGGAAGCACACAGCTCTTCCGCTTTGTGGCATTGTGCCGATTACGACGAGCTTCGTGAAGCTGATTCACAGCTTTTAGTCAGAAAACCGTCCAGAATTTATTCCGGAAATAAAAAGATTTGATTTGATTTGATTTGACGACGTTAATGAGGGCCAATCAATTAAGAACAAAGGAAAGGGCGCACAGCCCCCTCTATAGCGAACAAGCACACACGGCCATACACTGGCGGCCACTCCCTACACGCCGGGAATTAGCTATGAGCAAAGAAAAGAGCAACGAAAGAGTCAAAGGTCGTTAAGCCTGCTTTGGGTGATGAGGCGTGCCATCGTAGGAGGGCCTCATCGCTCGGTTAGGAAAGAAATTAAGGCTGTGTCGTGCGCACCGAGCGTTAACCATCCACTCCCCTCTTCCCCCGTTGAATGCTAACCGAACGCTTATTCTCTCGGTGACGACTGAGCCAAATTTAGGACAAATGGCCCTGACGAGCACGCCCTCGATTTTCGGAAGCGTAATGAGAGGTGTTAGAACAATAAATTATTTCTTTGGTGGTGCCAGGGCACACTGTGATTGTCATTTATAGAAGGTTTTCTATCATTGTAAAAAAAGCAAGGAAATACATCCTATTCTGTAACAAGGGTAAAACTGTATTTCATCATTACAAGACACGTAATGATTATATGCATTTTACCCATGGGGACAAAAAGCTATCCTTTTCCAATCACCAAGACAATGGTTGATGCAAGATGAGATGACGGATCGCACGAAGGTTTAAGTTATGCAATGCCCTTAGCACGCGAAAGAAACGGTGACCTATCCCTGCGAGAGAACAAGATGCCCTTGAGAGGGACAATACAGACTAAACAAAAGTTGTTTTATACAAGATATTTGCTGTTGTATAGAGTTCCCATCTCTTGTCCGATATTAAACGATGCTTCATTCTCTGAGGGATGAATCTGTTTAAGATAACTTTTGATTATCTCACCAAATTGTCTTTTGGTACGCCTGCGATAACGCGACAAGTACAGCTCTTCCAACGAAGGTCAGTGAGTCATTTATTCTGTAGCGGCTCCGGGACATCTTTACCGTCATTCCCCTTAGATGGCGCCAACACACTTTGCAGGACCGCTGTACACCTTCGCGTTGCATCTGACAGTATTTGCACCTGGATTGTTTTTGTTGCGCTTGGGAGGAATTGTTTCGTGAAATATTCGGTATCCTTGTCCAAAAGGGCCACGTAAGACAATGTCGCTTATGCTAATCGGCCAGTGTCATGTAAGACAACCCCAAAGCGCCGAACTGCTAATCAGATATACCCAGCACAGTGCGCGCAGTACCAACAGTAGTGAGCACTGGGGCTTTTATGGTTACCTGTACTTTTGTAACTTGCAGTGTTTACCCCAGTATCGTTAATGCTATAAAATGAATATGCATTCAATGTAAGGGCAAAAAGCCGGTTCTGCAAGCGTTAAAGCCTTGCCTAACTTGCATTTGTTTTGGCCGGCCTCAGCCAGTCGGACAGCTGTGCATGCGACGTCACAGGTTCTGTCGCGGGAATTGAGCTAGTGATTCGCATTGTTATCTCTTTTTTTCCTAATTATGTTGCTTATATTAGCGAACTTTACGTTAAAAGTCAGTGCAGTATCATTATAATCAAGTGATTTTTCGAATGAACCAAACGTGTTCCGTGTGCATGGCAACTTTATATCGCGATAGGCGCTACCTTCGGTCAAAGATTACATCTCTCATACGCCTAATGAGCCTTCCCGTTAGTTTAAGCGCGTAAAAAGTAGTGCACGACATAGAATTAAGCGGGTAATGCTTATTATTCCGGATCGTTTCTAAATATTTGCGCGTACTTGGACACGCACTACTAGTAGAAAAGTTCCGAAATTAACGTCAGCATTGGGTTTTGAGCTGACGTGTCACAAGGCGGTATTCATGACGCAAAGCCAAGAGTGGCGGCTGAGGTGCCGCGTGTTATACGCCTCGTATATTACAGGCTATTGCGTATACACCGCACAAGACATATAGGTATGCCTTATGGCAGTCTATGGCCTTCCTTGCATTCAAATTTGGCGTTATAGCCTTCTACCTTCTCCATTCCTGCGTGAACAGGAATGTAAAACAGACGATCACGCTCCAAGCGGTCTACACGTTTCTCACAAAAAGACTTGTTTTTAGGGACGGATAAGGGGAATTCTACACGAGTGTAAGATGAATACACCTTAAGACTGCGGATTCCCCCAGTGAGCTGCCAGCGAGGCTGACTTCTCCCGCTAATCCAATACTTGCCCTTTAACAGACTTTTCTTTATCTTGTGACTGCGTCGCATGATTGTGCACTGCCCGTGTTACGGGAGACTGGAACCCTTTAGTGTTGTACTCGGTAGATCCGCAAAGAGTTGCTCGGCAACTCAATAATGGCCGTGCGCTGGCGTTAACATCGAACGCTCTCTAACGTCACACAGCTGATGACGCGGTTGGCCAGGCAGCTGCATGACTTTGCACGGATAGGGTGACAGAAGAGCGCCCGCCATGACGATGGAAAGGAGAAGCTATTGTTTTTAGGAGTGGCCGGCTACTCAAAGAGCCCATTAGGCTCCCAGGTAACATGACCACCTTAATATTTAGGTCGTGGTAACCAGAGGGAAACTGATTTTGTGCGACGTTTCAGGTTCTAATATACTGTAGGATAAAGATAGAGCGAGCATGATGGCCTCGGTTTACAGCTTATGTTTAACTTGGATTAGTTACATTGTCCTCTTTCTCTGTTTATAGGTGTTGTAATTGGTGCAACTACTCAGATAGGTTTATTTGTAGCGACAGGGCACGGCTAAAGAAAGGATTTGCATCGCGGGAACGAGAGATTTGTTTGTTTCATTCCCCAACTCAACGTCCTTTCGTCTAGCCACGCTGAATTTATACCACACGGTAACATTGTGGAGATCGCGATTTCAATACAATATTTTTAACTGGTTAAATCACCTACCACTTTCACTCTGCCGCAACTGATACCCGGCTCCATGTACTTGTCTTCGAAGTAGACATTTGAGGCTGTCGATTACAGTGTTAAAGATCCCTGCATGGGCTGCGTCTGTTTCCAGTTGGGGTGGGTCCACGCAGAGGTAAGAGCAAAACAGACACAGACACGAACGGAAATTAATGAATAACAGGATGGCGAGTTGGGCGAGTTGGTGTACTTGCATCTTGGGGAACAGCGCGAACTAAGAGGGAGACAAATAAGAAAGAAGTGAACAGGACAAGCGCTGACTTAATCCTCCTCCCTCACGCCACGTGCCCACACCAGCCAGTGACATACTAACACGACCAAAACACTCCACTGCTGACAACGCACCCTTGTCAGCACTGGAACACAACACACTGGAACACCTTATCGCAACGACCGCTCCAAATAAACAATTTTTTTTTCATGCATGTCAATTGACGATTCACTGATACAATCCCTCCCCCCTTTTGTGATGTACGATTCCAGCAACTCTCTAGTACTGCCTGTTCTTTGTGCTTCTACAGGATATCAGTCTCGCGGAAAAGCGGATAGCAACGGTGCTCGCACGTGCGACAATGCTCGGCCAGACGTGCGTACTCATCCTTTTTTTAAGCGTGCTGCAATGCTCCATTAATTGAACGTTTACGCAGCCACCTGTCTGACCTACAAACACTTTCCGCAAGATAAAGGAATCTTGCAAACAACAGTCACACAACACGGTACAAAGGATGATACATGGTTTACTTTACACACACTTTTTTTATTTCCCAGGTCATCTTCAGTACGCCGCTGGACGTGCGGACGAACGCTGTTTAATTGAACCGGGGCAGAAAACACTACAGCCACCCGAAACCGTGCTGCCACCTTTTTCAGCCTGTGCGACATCATATGTACGTAGGGCGCACAGCAAACGTTTTACTCCTTTCCCTTTCGGACCCAGCCTCAGCACCACCTCCCTGCTTTTTTAGCAGCCTGACCAGTTTTTATGCCGTAAACGTTCGTTGAATGGAACACCGCAATGCGCTTAAAAAAGATGAGTACGCACATCTGGCCGAGCATTGTCGCACGTGTGAGCACCGTTGCTATCCACTTTTCCGCGAGACATATCCTGTACAAGCACAAAGACAGGCGTACTAGAGAGTTGCTGGAATAATACTACATCAGAAAAGGTGGGAGTGATTGTATCAGTCAGTTGTCCTGCACGAAGAAGAATTTGTTTATATGGAGCGGTCATTACGATAACGTGTTCCAGTGTTAAAAAGGGTGCGTTGTCAACAGTGGAGTGTTTTGGTCGTGTTAGTGTGTCATTGGCTGGTGTGGGCAGGTGGCGTGGAGGAAGAAGATTCTGTGTGTGTATAAGTAGTTACGACGTTTTTTCCAAAAAATCCAGTTGAATGTCAGCGCTTGTCCTGCTCACATCTTTTTATTTGCGTCCCTGTTATTTCGCGCTGTTCCCCAATACTAATGGATACTAATAAGGTTTATTAAATTTGGGTTTAAACGGTGCCGACTCCCTCACCGGTCCCGAGAACGGGGAACCGTCGGTGCTCGCCCAGCTCCTGTACAACATGGTATGGGAATAAGCGAAATTACAACAGACCAGAGTTCCCTAACGAAAACAGGACTGCGTCTTTATTTAATCGATGAAGCATGTGATCTTCGTCTGGTGGACACTTACAGCACTGAGCAAGATGATGCTTTCCACAGTGTCCACGAACAAAAGGGCCTTCATACTTCTGCAGTTTAGGACTACGGAGAGTCTTTCCAATTAGCTTCTCAGCCTCCTGGTGCAATAAGTCTTCATTATATCCGATATTGCGTGGCTCTCCCAGTTTCAGTTTTGTTATAAAAGAATAAGTGTCATTGAAAAAAGGCATGACCAACCAAAGTCTGTATTTCGTTCGCTATAGCCGATAATTTACTATATCAGTGTTCGTTAATACGAGGTTCAACTGTATTTGCCGACAATTGCCACTGAATAAAACAATGTACATAGTTAAACGGTCGTTGGTTTATATTGCAATGCAAAACGGCTTTGCACTGCTGTGGTCCGGCTGTTCCCTCTCTCCCTTTTTTGGTATCGGCTGTCAGCGTGAGACAAAGCTAGGTCGACTCCAAGGCGCAGCTAGCAGCAGCCCATGCTTTGGTTGGGATTGAACACTTCCGCGCGCAAGAAAAATGATCAGAGGGGAGAGTAAGATACCAAAACGTATAAAAGAACGATTGGACCCCGAAGTGTGTGGGCGATGACAAAATAGGCGCCGTTCAACCACAAAAAGCTGCAGCTGAAAAATAAGGTCACCAGAAGGAGGAGAAAGATAAGCATATATGGGGTAATGATTTCGGTTGGAACGCGCTACCGAAAACATCTCGATAATGCCAGTAATTAGGGGAAGGCAGCTAATAAGAGTCACCCGCACCCACCGTCGGGATCCGTCCTGTGTAAATTCCTTTTGGCAATTATTATTCCACTCAGTACTGCCGGGCACAAGGGTATATAGGGCACGGGTCAGCGATCATGATCCGCGAGGCAAGCCACTCTTCTCAATTAGTAGAACCATCCGGCGGGTCTTGTAACACTGGCCGTGATACGGCCGTACAGTCGGGCGAAATTAGCGACGATCGCTAAATTAAATTACGCAATTCGGAGACTCCCCCAAATCATCCGCTACCCGGGCTGAGTTTGGGAGCCCACCATTCCCATGGATTAGCTCCTGACTTCTGCTGTAGGTCTGCAGAAGCTTTTTAGAAGGTATCGCTTCCGCACAAAAACAAAAAAGCATGCTCTAGTTTCTTTCTTAACGTTTTCACAGTGGATTGTGATATTGCCCGAAATCTAAATTATTTAGCATTATTTTCTGTCCTTTTTTATTTGGCTCAAAACTATTTAGCAATACCAATTTTTTTCGTCATAACGATTTGCGTTGCTAAAGGATCTGCAAGAAATAAGCGCTAAAGACGCGCAATCAAGACAAACAAAAGAAAAAATTAATTGTTTCGTCTCAGTTGCAAGTTTGGAAAACGACTATTTACTGGTTATTGTAAAGGTCTCTGCAAAGTTATACCAATGATACACTAGCCGGTCGAATGCCTTCGAACCGAATATCATTCGACTGAAACGTGAATGCTACGCTGCTCCACCACGTTATTCAATGGCACTCGCTCTCAAATTACCGCCGACTCGAATTGACCTTCCCAGAGACTTTTCGGGCTATCAAATTCAAATTTTTTCCACTCTTGCGGCACAGCATTTATTACGTGCGCACTATAAAATCTCATTACTTGCGTACGTAAAGCAAACAAAATATTTTTACCTGTGAGACTTTGTTTACTGATCATGATATCATACCTGTGACGTCGCATTTTATGCCACAGGCATATCTACTTGGCAATATAAAAAAGTTGAATATTCTATAATTTCAAAACTCAGTGCGAGCAAGGGACAAAATCAGTGTGACCAGATCGCACAAAAAATATGCCTGAAAGTACGAAAAAACTTCATTGCTACCCAGAATTGACCAAAAAGCCACCAAATTAGTCTCGACGCTCGCGTTATGAACGATTTGATATCAGTTACTTGGAAAGAAATGCTCCCAAATTTGATTTTTACAAACATTGTACGAAGAGAGAACTCGGCGGCAGTAACGCCACTGCTGCACGGCGAGCGATTGTTAAAGCTTCCAAACTGTCATCGAAGTTTGTTCTGGAGCACTAAGATTTTCAATCGCTTCGACGTCCCTCTTTGGAGTCGAATGACATCAAGTTCTAAGGCATTGGAGACGCCCGTGTAGCAGTGGTGTTATTCAGGTGTTCAATAAATACGACACATCTACCGTCTCCTAATGAAGTTCTGCCTTATTTAAAGTGTTTTATGGTCACCAGTTCAGTGCACAAAAAAACCCTCTTTTCAACGAAGTATCGCTTATGCCGAAGAAAAGTATCTTGTCCTGAATATTTATTTATTACGCGGGTTACTCTGTTGCTCGCTCGTTTAATGAATCTCTCGTGGCGTGGCCACCTGTCCTTACTTACAAAGAACGCCTGTATAATTATGAATAGCGCAAAGTTTTTCATCAACAAGATGTTACTTCGAGGCATCCACGTACCAAGCAAACGATATCTAACCGGCAAGTAAAAATAAATTTGCACCGTGTATGGACGACCGTGTTTGAACTCGAATCTTTCTTGCTTGCGAAAATGAAATCGCGAATTGCCAAAGTAAAAGCCGCTGTGATAAAAGTCAAAGCGTCAACGATCAACGTGCAAACCGGCTGAGAGTCAAAGTCCAAACTAAGAAGACCGAAATCAAATCCCCCACAATAAAGCTTAGCACCCGCCCGCTGCTCCCCCTCACCTATCATCGTCATCTGACCATCATTGTCATCGAAAATCCACAAAGCGCAAAGTCCACATCAACTGAACCAAACTGCAAAGTCAACTCAGGCGCAGCAACCCCAAAGTAAAATGTTGAGCGACCCGAACGCGATTGAGGTGCCGTACGATATACGTTGGCTCCATGACGCCAGGAACCCATGTTCCACTAGGATAGCGGTAAACGTTTGTCGCTTGTGGGGTCATTACCATTATCACATGCGGCCACATTGTGCAAAGTTGGCTTTCCTGCTTGCTGTTTTGGTTACAACACCACCATCAGTGAGAGAAAGAACGCTTCGCTTTAAAAACAGCCAACCGGGCGGACTCGACACATCTAGCCGGCAAAATTAATCCTCCCAGGCGCAGTTATTGGCGGTGGCGCCACGAACACTGTAACTAGGGAAGAGGCACGTAAACCAACTCAGATACAGAGTGTTACCCATCTTGTTTGTTCTTACCTCTTTGGCCCGAAAGTCTGGTTTTGCAATTTCGTTCGAGAAACAACGGCTGTCTGAACAACAAGCTCGAACCAGTGTCACCAATTTCGGGGACATAGTAATCCGTGTTCGGTTTCATGTCAAACACGTTTCAACACTGAAGAGAGTATCAGGGCGCACCAACTCTCAGTGTATCGCGAGGCAATTTAAAAAAAAAAAGGGTGCCAATGCCGCCAATTTCCCCGAACACGTAATAGCCGGAGGCAAAGTACATCACAACAGAAGAGCAGCATATATTTCTCGCTCACACCACAGTACGAACACATATACAACGAAACAAAGCACAACAAAAGTTGCCTCCACTTTCTACCCACGCCATTCCACTTATCGGGATTTTCGTTTCTTCCAACAAGAGAGGGAGATACCGAACCATTTCATTGGAACCGGAAAGGGAAACGAGACAGGGGCGGAAGAAAACTAAGCCAGCTGGCGGCCGAATTCGCAATCGTGCCGCCCCATCCTACCTGGCGTCCACTAAAAACAACGGGCGACGAAAAGAAACAGCGCCCCCGCGAAAGAAGTGAAAGCGCAATCCGAAGAAGGTAAAAAACTCACGCTATCACCGCGATACGAAGCGGACGATCGTATAGACGTGTTCGGTAGGCCGGAATAACGGTGACTTTGGGACGTGGCTCGTCAAAGCGCTCGGGACACTTGCATGTGGTTTGGGCAGCAATTCCCTAAGAGTGTCAGCTGCAGTATCAGGGAGAATGCATCACAGGAAAGGTAACGGGAACAACGGAACAGGTGGGCTGAGCGCAAAAAAGGAGTTTCCCCCCGAACGGTGCCGACTGCGTACACACATGTGCACGAAAAAAGGAACCGGGAGAGAATTTAAAGGCAAAGGCAGGAGGAAAAGAAGGAGAGGAGCTAGAGATAGAAAGGCCCGCTAGTAACACGAGTGGGTGGCCGAGAGCTGTGCGAAAAAAGTCTGCCGGCTCGCAAGAACACCACCTACACCGCAAAGAGACCCCCCCCATATCCCATTCCTTTATTTACGCGCCTCGCAGTTTGCGATATGCTAACCTCAATAACTTAGTGCGCACAGGTAATCGCTTAGCCATTGAATATCTCCTAATTTGCTAATTCATATTGTCTTGGCCACGCTTACAGTTATTCCTTCCGCCATCGGGAGCCACCTGGTGTTAGCGCAGCCGGCCGGCAGAAATGGGAAGTTGGGGCGGCAGCCCCGGCAGCGGAGGGTCGCAATCACGCGTTGTTCAGATGAAAGAAGCGGGTGCTGCTGGCTCGCTGTTTCCCCTGTCGACTCAATCATAGAGAAAGAGGGAAAAGGAGGCGGAGAAGGAGGCAGAGGAGAGCCAAAAAAAGAAGCTGAGCTTTCATGTCCACCCGCCTTCCAGGGCCGCCCGCGTAGCTTGCCAGCTGCGAGAAGGTCACAGATGGAGAAGGGTGTAGATGCCTGGATGGCAACAGTCCAGTCGTATCCTCCCTCTGTAATACTAAAATTTTGCTGCTTTTCCTCCTTCATGTAAATCGAAACAGCGCGCCAAAACGTGGAGCGCCAGTCCTCGGAATATCGACAACCCGTGCCTGTGCACACATTCTAGAGAGCACGTGTGTGCATAGCAGGACTAATTAGAACAGACGGCGCTTAATTTAAATCAACGCTTCAAAGCGAGGCTTTAGCCTCTCACAAATGTCAGCTGTGGTCTACCCAAAAGGCCCTACAGAAAAGTCAACTTTCACTGACCATGATGATGATCCTGGGTGAACTGCAAAAAAATTAAATCACTTCCCGTGGTCGGAGGAACCTGGGTCCTTCGCGTTATGAAACTGACGGCATATGCTTAGTTGCGCTTTTCCCGCACGATCGAATCAGTGGAGAAGAATGCGTGGACGTGTCGAATAAAACAGTAAATGCACCCCTCTGTGTACCCAGACGATGGTTGAACGCTAGGGAAAGCCACGGAATGTCCGTATCGGTTAACCACTAGAGAGCACAATCACAGTGCAGACCGCTAGCTTCTTGGTTGGTTGTTTTGGTGTTGAACTTGATTTTGGAAAGCTTCGCATTCTCCCATCATTGTCGTTTTACGAGAGGGGAGTTGATTTTTAAAACGTAAGTTCTATTTGCGTTCGCGAAACTTGCCCGTAGGGGGTGACTGTGCTTCCGCCACCACACAGGACTCATCATTACGTGATTTCATTGAGTCTGCAGCAGGTATTCCCACAGCAAACATAATGGCCTAAGGCAATATTCTTGTACCAGTCATTATCCTACACTCCATGGTTGTATCTCTGTATTTTGCGAATATATTCATACCGTATACAGATGCAGGGTCTTATTCCGAATCTGTGGGAAGTGCTCTTTTAGCTTGGCCCGACGCTCTAGCCAAAGGTCTAAAGGACAGGATAATCGACGTGTTTATATAAAAATATGAAGCAAAACATTCATAATACAATTATTATTGCTGCAGCCATCTAAACAATACCCCTTAGGTGCATCCTCAGTACTTCTCCGTTCCCCACCCACACGGGAGACAACTTTGCCCAGACATTACGTAAGGTGCTTCGGTTTCTTTACGTTTCAGATTGCTTAAACACATTCGCAGTTGGCTGCAGCAGAGAAATACTCTCACAGTAACACACATCATTAAAGAAACCGTAACAGTGAAACACCCCAGAAAGGTAATAAGGGTACGTAGAGGACAATGAAAAGTAGAACCATATAGAGTAACAAAAACAGGCATGACAAAAGAAGAATAAGACACATCGCAAGAGAAATGTGGCGTGCCCGACCAACAAGACAGTAAAGGCCGATGTCAAGCGAAACTCGTCGTAACAAAATGCTTGCGAAGATTGCACATAGTCGCCCGGGGCATGAACCATAGCGAAGCTGGATGATTTCTTCTGTGTAAGCAGTCAAAGACACGCCACCACGCATTGCATTAGGCTTGAAATTGTTTATTTACTTGTTCCGTCATCGCTTCTCGCTGTAGTAGTAGAACTCATGGTCATATTTATGTATATCGTCTTCTTCCCTGATTCATGACTGGCGGGCCCGGATAGTTTTGTCGGCAGGCTTTCACATTTCAGCTAAAGCGGAACGCGTCATAATGTGCTGGAACTGCCTTCGCGAACTGGGCGCCTATTCGCACTTTCCAGCCACGGTGGCGCCGCCGCGCGCCTTTTTTTCGAAGCTGTTTGTAGATGATCGGCGTCCAGGGCGAAGGCAGCCTGAGCGTTCGGAAACGTGGGGATTGAGAACGCAAAACCAAAAAGCAGTCAAATGTGCTGTGTACCGCAGTATAGAAATCGCTCAGTGCCGGGAAAAGCCAGCGTTCATACCTTTCGTAGAGATAAAAATTACGCCCATCTTCCCGCGAGGGAACCCTGATGTGATGCGACGCATCAGGGGGGAGCGTTTGGACTGACGCTGGTATTGGATTGCGTCAGTCCACTCGCTGAAGGGACGGTCGCTTCCATCACGTCTTCATCGGAAGAATCAAGTCAAGCACGCAGTCGTTAAGCAAAGTGACGCGAAGTCGAACGAGAGCGAGCGCTGACTGAACCGCCGCAGCGCGCTACCCGCTTTATATTCACAGCGCCTGAAGGAGAGGAGACAGCGGAGGAGAGTCGCGCACGCGCGCACTTGCGCGACGGGAGGGGAGCGAAGCGAGCGAAGCGCGCGCACGCAGCTGTTGTTTATGATAATGAGGCGGAGTGAGAGTGTTGCGCACAGCTGTCGGAGAGAAGAGCGGAGGAGAGTCGCGCAAGCGCAGGTGGCATGCAGACAACGCCGCGACGACGCAGGAGGGACATGCCTCAGAGCAAGAGATGCGTCGCATCTAAAAAAGCCCGAAAGGTTTGGATAATTATGCTCCGCATTGGAAAGGTATCAGCAACACAATGGGTTTTGCAGTAGTACTTCACGAAAGCTGACTGCTTCGGGAGCTATATCTGTAAGTTTAGTTCGCTCTCTAGTTGTGTTTTCGTGCAAGTTGAGTGTGTCGTTTATTAATAGATGGCCTGCAGCCACTGAAACCGCGGTTGAAGAAAGGCGCCGTGCCACCACATAACTTTCTATATGTGCACGCGGAGAAGAAAGTAAAGCCAAGAACCAACAGGAGGACGTCATTGTTCTTTTATTAACGCGCTGGTTTCTTTTAATAAATGCTGCATTCCAGTTGCATTTTCGTGCTTTGTTGGGTTGTTTGTGCTTCTTTCTCTTTTTAGCATTCGTGTGATTACTGTTTTGAACTTGCTGCTTTTTTTTCGTTCTCAAACCCCCACAGGAGTGCGCGATGAAGGTATTTGTAATAAATAAATAAAGTTGTTACTGCGGCATCGTCGTTTCCGACAGCGCGCTGAAAGCACAGCACGGCTGATGTAACAGGCCCTGCCGTAGAGGCGTCAGCGTTTGATATTTAGTTTTGGTATTTTTATTATTACCTGTAACCTGCATAAACGCCGTTGGATCTTTCCTTGTAAAAACAGCCCACAAAATTATAATTTACTCGCATTATTCGCACTTAACCCGACACAATTGCGCAAGGTGCAATAACAAAACACTGTGCTCGGTTGCGTCTACCGAGCTCTGCTTGGCGCCTAATAAATATTCGCAAAGTGTGCTTGAATAATTTTACGAGCATGGATGGAGTGTAGAATCCTTTACCGAACCTGCAACGTTCAACAAACGTTCACTGCAGTGACGCCTGGTTGGTTGACGTCATCCGGTTCGCATGTCAATCGCATCGATGATGCAGCATGTCATCGGCACTGGCCTTATGATGCCGCAAAACGACTGTGTGACTGGCAGTTATAAACTGCTCGGCGCCTTCGACAAAGCACTGCTTCGTGTCTCATGGGCAAGGGAAAGATGGTCCTGAAGAGACACTAATGGGGCCGGATCGGCTTTTTCCTCCAGACGCGCGCGCTTACGCGACGCCCCGATCATCGTCCCAGTCCTCCATTTTGGACACCCCGTCGCGCCACCTATATTCGCTGGAAAGTGCGAATAGCGGGAGTTGTCTTGTCCTCCCCCTTGTGGTGCGGATGCACGTGAACCGTTTTCCTGGTATTGTTTCCTGGGAGCGCCACGAGGAAGTCTGAACGATGCCGGGCGCTCCTCGTGACGACCGTGCTAACGTGCGCAGTAAAGGGCGGGAGTAACTATAACCCAGTATTTTGGTGACGCTGCACAAACTACGGCCAGCAACAGCAGCTTAGCTCTTAAAAACAAAAACAAAAACGAAGGCCAACGAAGACTTTAAACACCCGGGAATCACTGTTAAGAACTATAGGAGATCAAGAAAGAAGATCAGGATAACTTTTAGAGATGCATCAGCTACTTCGAAGAGAGACTTTCGAATCGCCTTACCAGCCGTACTTCTAAGACAGGAGAGGCGCGCGTCCTTTCCAAGGAGATCAGCTTCTTAAAGGATAACGCAAACACGATTTGCTGAGCTTCCCCTCTCAATCGTTTTCCCCGGCCGCTTCAGGCTCCCTCCGCTCTCTGCTAAGCGAAGAGAATGAATTCAAACATCTCCCTTAAATCCGGCAGCTCGATGAAAAAAAAGAGAATAAGCGTGTATGCTGATGCCGGACAGACGATTTGGGCAGAGTGAGACGAAAAGCGAGCACAGAACTAAGTGGCAAGAAGCTAAAAGCTCAAAGCACGCAAAAAGAAAGGAAAGGAAAATTCAAGGGGACGCAGATTCGACAGGCTGCGCATCCTCCGAAATGCCTTTGCAGCGCTCACGCAATCAACTACTTGTTACATACTGTGATTTCTATCTCGATTTTCCTTGAAAATTTTTGCTCTTCCTGGATGCGTATTCTGTGAGAGGTAAGCAAACATATAACAATTAAGTAAATCAATAGGTTTAATGAGAGGGGGGTAACAGAAACAATGAAAATAAAGAGGGAAAAATAGAGGCAAGGCACCCGCTGTGGAATTCGGGAAGGCATGGCGGAGTGCCTATGATGCGCCCTTTTCAGGGTATTCAAGACCATGAATTCAAGGCAGAAGTAGTGCGTACGTCGATGACGATTACTACAAAGAAACAAAACGCAAAAGGACGGGGGTTGTTGTAGGGAGTGAAGGTGGAGCGTTTTAGGGGTGAAGCCCCATAGAGGCCGGGGCTGTTGGTGTCTGCTGTGGCAGCCGTCGTCGTCTTAATCGTCGTCTCATGTAGCCACAGTACTAAAACACCGAGAAACTCGTTTACTCTTCGCTCTGGAGCGCGTCGTAACGCGTACTGAGAAGCACAGAGACACTCGTTTACGCCTTGCGCTAGACAGCTTCGTGCTTCAAAGAGAAGAGCCTTTACACCAAAGCTGTATACCTGCAACACCCCAATGGTTTCATCTCCGTTGGCAAAAACAACAAGGCGCCAAGAATGCCTTTAGACACTGCATGCTTTGCCCCTCTCCAGGTTTGAAGTTAGTGGAGATGGCCCGGGATTTTTAGTTGCGTAGTACCTTAGTACCGCACAATGTCCGTCCGCGTCCGTGCGCATAGCTTTTGCAATCGCAAAAAAAATCACACAGGCGTCGGCAGGATTCGAGCGTGTGTCCGCTAGACCAGACAGAGTTAGTGTCGGTCGTCTTATCCATTGGGTTGCGACCGTTTTTATTACCTTTATTGGGCTACAACCATGAGTTAGTACCCGAGAGTCAAAAGGCTTACTCCCTCGCCTGTAACGGTGCGGAGTACCTTAGGAGCTCGCAATATCCGTCCCGGTCCATCCATGCGCACACCACCATCAAGGGAAAATCAAGGGAAATTCGATTTCAGCCGTGACTTGCCGTTTCATTTAGGGAATCATCAAGATTGAACTTTCGGATCAAGTCGAATGACGGTCTTTGCGCAAATGGGATGTCACTTCGAGCGCAACTTGGATGTCAATTCGAGTACCCGGACTCCTCACCCTCACCATCTACGGAGTGGAGATGTTCCAATTTTACCTAACTACATCGCTTATTTGAGGGGCGTTTGCGGTTTATAGCGATGCCAATGTTACCGTAACGAGGCAATCTGGGGAAGGAAGCAAACTTCCAGTTTTGTCTGCATAATCCAATTATAGTACCAACTGTTCCCTGAAATCTTGTTGTAAGATATACCAGAAGGCGCTCATCGTTGTACGGAACACTAAAACGGAATCAGACAACAGAAGGGTGACTGTCCACACAACTGAAAAACGACAAAAGTTATTATACTTTGCGGCCACATTTTTAAAAAAACTCAGAAAGGTAAAGAATGGCTAGAATGTTTTTATATTTGGTTAGTATGAAATTTCAATCTCCCTAGAAAATGATACGCGGCAGTGTGTTTTAGCCGCTGTTTTGTTAGGAAGCTAAGAAATATTTATTTGTTGGTTCAATAAAGGTAAAATTTTTATAACATGAAAAGAGCGTCGTAGCTTCCTCTAAACTAATTTATTTTTGTGTGCGGAGCACAGCTCACCGTGCGGCGTCGTGAGGTAAAAGTCTAACTGTTGTGACTTTCCTGAAAAATTCTTTCGGCAACACAATAGCAACCAAGACAGCACTTAGTTTGCACACATGGGGTCATGAAAGCCCTGATTTATTAGTAAAAAGGGGCAATGAGCATTTATTGTACCGTCTGCTTCCAGCCACAAAAAACACATTTTTTCAAATGTGAATTAGGGCGTGAGTGGAAGCATTTTTCAATGCGTAAACTTTTAATGGCTGCCTTTACAGTACCGTCATTAGCGGGCTATACAACCGCACGAAATCGCGCCCTCAGCACCTGGTATACTTTAAGGTACACCCATCTTTGTTTCCTCCGTTCCAAGCCACCGATTGGCTGGAAATGTGACGAGAAATCCCCCGGCCCCCGGATATAAATAATATTCTTTGTTTACGAATAATAAAATGCACATGAAATAAAAGAACGAGCTAAAAAAAATATCACGCAAATTGTCAACCCAAATAGTAAGCCTAAAAAACACTGCATTCAACCAGAAGTAAAAGCTTAGGGTTTAGGTTGAAATCTGCGAGCTTATATTTCAGTCAACCTAATGAACAAGCAGGATTCCGTAAAGGCTATTCAGCAATGGACCATATTCACACGATCAATCAGGTGATAGAGAGGTGCGCTGAGTATAGCGAACGCCTATATATAGAAAAACAGCGCTAAAACGGGACAAAAGAACGTGACAAGACTGGGCAAGAATATTTCAGCGCCCAGTCTTGTCACGTTCTTTTGTCCCGTTTTAGCGCTGCTTTTCTATATTCAGTTATGTACCAACAAGCCCGCACCAACACACTTTTTCAGCCTATATATAGCATTCATAGATTATGGGAAAGCATTTGACTCCAACGAAACCTCAACAGTCATTCAGGCATTACAAAACTAGGGTGCAGGTGAGGAGTATGTAAGAACATTAGAGGATATTTACAATGGGTCCACAGCTACCATCATCCTCCATAAGTGAAGCAGTAAAATACCTATGAGGAAGGGCGTCAGACAAGGATACATAATCTCTCCAAGTTATCCACAACATGTTTACCAGAAGTACTCAGAACATTGGATTAGGAACATGTGGGAGGAAGAATTAATGGAGAATAGCTCAGTAAACTCAGAGTTGCTGATGACGTTGTTTTGCTAGGTAACTAGGGTTACAAATCGCAAAGCATGCTTTCCGCACTGGACAGAGTAGAATCGTGGGCTTGAAAATCAATATGCAGAAAATAAAGTAATGATCAACAACCTCGGTACAGCACACTGGTTTGCGATAGGCGGCGAGGAAGTGGAAGTGGTAAGCGAATATACCTACCTAGGTGAAGTTGGGACCACGGATTCCCACTATGAGGCAGAGATAATTAGAAGGGTAAGAATTGGATGGAGTGCATACGGCAGGCTTTCTCAGATAATGAATGGCAGCCTACCATTGGCCCTGAAGAAGAAAGTGTATGACAGCTGCATATTACCGGTACTCACCTACGGGGCAGAAAACTTGGAGGCGGCATGTGAAATAACCCGCTTAATACGCCGTTCATCATCATCATCATCACCAGCCTGTCTACGCCCACTGCAGGGCAAAGGCCTCTCCCATTATTCTCCAATTACATCGGTCCTGTGTCAACTGTGACCAATGTATCCCCGCAAACTTCTTGATCTCATCTGCCCATCTAACTTTCTGCCGCCCCCTTCAACGCTTGCCTTCTCTAGGGATCCACTCTGTACCCTTAATGACCAGCGGTTATCTTGCCTTCGCATTACACTGCCCTGCCCACGTCCTTTTCTTCTTAATTTCTACTAATATGTCTTTAACACCAGTTTGCTCCCTGACCCACTCCGCTCTCTTCTTGTCCCTTAATGTTACACCTATCATTTTCCGCTCCATTGCCCGCTGAGTCGTTCTCAATTTAAGTTGAACCCTCTTAGTGAGCCTCCAAGTTTCTGCCCGTAGGTGAAGTACCGGTAAGATGCAGCTGTCATACACTTTCTTCTTCAGCGACAATGGTAGGCTGCTATTCATTATCTGAGAATGTCTGCCATATGCACCCACCCCATTCTGATCCTTCTAATTATCTCTGCCTCATGGTTGGATCTGGGGTCACAACTTGGCCTGAGTAGATATATTCGCTTACCACTTCCACTGCCTCGCCACCTATCTCAAACTGTTGTTGTTGTCCCGAGTTTATTGATCATTACTTTAGTTTTCTGCATAATAATTTTCAGGCCCACGGTTCTACTCTGTTCGCCCAGTGCGGAAGGAAAGCATGCTTTGCAATTCGTCCCCCGAGTTACTTAGCAGGGCAACGTCATCAGCAAATCTGAGGTTACTGAGGTATTCTCCATTAACCCTTACTCCCACCTGTTCCCAATCCAACGTTCTGAATACTTCTTGTAAGCATGCTTTGAATAACATTGGAGAGATTGTGTCTCCTTGTCTGACACCCTTCCTTATAGGTATTTTACTGCTCTCCCTATGGAGGATGATGATAGCTGTAGACCCATTGTAGATATCCTCTAGTATTCTTACATAATGCTCATCTACCCCCTGGTTCCGTAATGCCTGTGTGACTGCTGGGGTTTCGACCGAGTCAAATGCTTTCTCATAACTCTATGAAGGCTATATATATGGGTTCAGTATACTCAGCGCACTTCTCTATCACCTGATTGATCGTGTGAATATGGTCCATTGTTGAATAACCTTTACGGAACCCTGCTTGTTCTTTAGGTTGACTGAAATCTAAGGTTGCAGAGATTCGGTTAGCGATTACCTTGGTAAATACCTTGTAGGCGGACTGACAGTAAGCTGATCGGCCTGTAATTTTTCAAGTCCTTCATGTCGCCTTTCTTATGGATTAGGATGATGTCGCGCGTTCTTCCAAGATTCTGGTACCATTGCGGTCATTAGGCATTGCGTATACAGGTTTGCCAGTTTTTCAAGTACAATTTCTCCGCCATCCTTCAAGAGGTCTGCTGTTATCTGATCCTCACCAGGTGCTTTGCCCCCTTTCATTTCTTTCAAGGCCTTCCTTACTCTTCGGTCGTTACTGGTGGGATGTCTATCTCCTCTGAATTACTGTCTCGTTCGGCATTATCCTGTATGTCCCGGCTACTGTACAGATCCCTATAGAACTCCTCGGCCACTGTGACTATTTTATCCCTATTTGTGATGACATTGCCTTGCTTATCCTTAAGTGCATACATCCGATTTTTCCCCACGCCAAGACGTCTCTTCACTGCTTTCAGGCTACCTCCGTTTTTTACATCGTATTCGATCCTCTCCATATTATACTTCCGTATGTCAGCTGTCTTGCGCTTATTGATTAACTTCGAGAGCTCGGCTAGTTCTATTCTGTCAGCTGAAGTGGAGATTCTCATGGTTTGCCGTTTCCTGATTAGATCCTTTCGTCTCCTGTGAAAGTTTACCAGTATCCTGTCTAGCCTTACTGCCCCCGATCCTACTGCACACTCCGTGATAATGCGTTGTAAGGTTGTCGCTGGCTTCCTTTGTCGTAAGCTCGGCTTCTCGTTAAGGGCGGAATATCGGTTCTGCAGCGCGACCTTGATTTTTTTCTACTTTACGTCTTAATACGCCGTTATTTGGCGGCAATAAACCATCGCGCACTCTGGAGAGCGGACAAAAACTGGTAACTGCATTGAGTGCACCAAATCGGCGCCTTTTTGAGGAAACGGTAAATTTGGAATCCCTGATCAAACCAAGTAAAACATAGCATGGCTCTTCCGCGTGCAGTAAACCCATTGTGCGTTATTACGCTAGTGTACGCAGTCTTGTTGGCTTCTGTTCAATAGAAAAGGGCCGTTGGTGCTTAGGAGTGAAAGAGCGATGGACCTGTCAGGACTTCTTATGAGTAATGAATGCTCAATCGTATTGCTTGGTGAATAAAAATAAATCCTGGAATTGTGGGCGCCGCCGCGTTCTTTGGCCACAGAAAAGCAGGAAGCTACCGCAGGCGGGCGCCCTCACCGAGTGCCCTGGCTCGCTGGGGACTGTTGCGGGCCGGGTGAGTTAGCGGCTTGGGCTTGTTAGCGCGGCGTGGGGTTCTGAAATTACACTTGCTCTCACCAGGATCGTCATTCTTCACCTTTGAGCCTTTCATTTTTGCGCGTTAAGCCTCTGTTTAAGTAGCCCTAACATTAAGCATCACTTCGTGCCGTGCTACGTCGAACGTTTATACGTAAAGCTTCGGGTACGGTAGACAAGTGGGAACTCAAGCGCCACGTTAGGACTAAAGTTAAGCAGGCGAATACGCGTTCTCCCGCGTGGCGCTAGCCGTTTCGGATGGCCATAAGACAGCAAGAAATTAAACTCAATGTATGATTTGTATACCTTGAGCAAGCCTCGCAAGAATATTTTTCATGTTTTCGAGTGTGAAAATCCCAATACGAAACGGAAACAGGAACCAACCTGCATTTTTGCTGGAACTGAAACAGAACCGTTGTTTTTCACCCTGCTGGGCCCTATTCTCGACTGGAGAAATTCCCAGGCAATTCGCCATGTGTTTTTTTTGCCTAAGCACGACGTACGCAATGAGTGACGGGATGCACATATAGCTATGAACGACATGCAGTGTATTTAATGCTTCACTCCTAAAGATCCGACCAAGGTATCTAATATTGCGCATAAAGATATAAAAAAAACTCGGCACGCACTATAAAATTATGACGGTAGCTGGCGCTGGCAAAAGAAACACAACTCTGAAAGTCAAAAGTGGTCCAACACCACAAGGCGATGGAGTACTTTGATCCAAAGCGACCGAAAGGCATATGTCGAGCAAAAACATCAAACATTTTTTCACCCCACCTATTTATTTCGTTCAATATATTTTAGTAACAATAGTTGGGCTCCTCTGCTTCAAGGCAAGCTTTCTTGCGTTATCACCTTCCCGGCCGCCACCACCGCCAAGCTATCGTCTGCTGCTACGTTACAAGTGTGGCGGCGCCCCAGCAGCTTGCGTCGTCTGCTGCCGCAAACGGGCACGCTCCAGGAACGATGACGCTGGGGCTGAGCCACGAGTGGCGAGTGCTGACCACGCGCTTGCGGTGCGCGCTGGGCACGAGCGTGGAATAAAGCGGGGACCCCAGTTTGGGTCCACGGCGCTGTAGCGTGCAGACGTGTGTCTTCTCATCTCTCTGTCGCCGTCGCGACATTGGTGACCCGGACGTTGCAGCGGAGCCACGTACTCAGAATGGACCCTCCCCGCGACGCCAGCGGTCCTTCTGTGTCCTCCGCTGCCTCTTCACCTGGCATCTCCGCCGTCGCTTGCCGTTTGCCCCCCTTCAGCGCTAAGCACCCCGACGTGTGGTTCCTTCAAGCCGAGGCAAGCTTCCGAGTGAGTCACATCACGTCGCAAGAGACCCGCTTCAACCATCTACAACAGTCACTGCCTATTGAGATCGCGGTTGAGGTTCGTGACATCCTTGCCAACCCGCCTACCACGAACCCTTACGACACGTTGAAGGCTGCCATCTTGAGCCGCACGAGCCCTTCGGAACGGCAGCGTTTCCAGGGGCTGCTTTCTGCAGAGGAGTTGGGTGACCGTCGACCTTCGCAGCTCCTTCACGAACTGCAAACCCTGCTCGGCGACGCACCTTCTGCCACGGACTCCCGTTTGTTGAAGGAACTTTTCCTGCGACGGCTCCCCTCTTCTGTGCAGATGATCCTCGCGACTGCTTCTGACCTTCCCTTATCCGCGTTGGCCGCGCATGCTGACAAGATAATGGAAGTCGCCACGTTGCATCCGCCTTTGTCCACGGTGGCATCCGCTCAATCTTCCGACCATACCACCGTGGCGGCGCCTGCTACTCCTTTGCCCTCACCGCTATCCGACGACCTCGCCGCTCTCCGAGAGCGCATGCAAAACTTGGAGGAGCTTGTCGCCTCGGCTGGTTACAGCTCGCCGCCGCCTCGCAACCCTCGAGCTCGCCGGTTTTGCCCTTCTCGCCGTACCCCGTCTCCGCAAGTATTTCGCCAGGAAGGCACAACGCGCCAGCCACCTCAACACCCTGATTCATTGTGCTGGTACCATCGCCGCTTCGGTGCAGCGGCGCAACGTTGCACCCGTCCTTGCGGCTGGCCGGGAAACGGGACGAGGGATCGTTAGCGGCGGCGACCGATTCCCAAGCCAGCGACAGTCGCCTCTTCTACATCACAGATGCAACCAGTGGTCAACGTTTCCTAGTTGACACTGGTGCTGAAGTGAGTGTGCTCCCCGCTAATTCCTGTGACCGCACTCAAGCACCACTGTGCCATCTCCAAGCTATTAACAAGTCCAGCATCCCGTGTACCGAAAAAAATCCCTGATGGTAAACATCGGCCTACGCCGTGCGTTCCGCTGGATTTTCCTCGTGGCCAACGTGAGTCACGCCATTCTAGGAGCCGATTTCCTTTCGCACTTCGGCCTCCTGGTTGACATGGCCCGAAAAAGAATCCTGGACGCCACAACCGGCCTTTCTGTCATCGGCAAATCGTCTCCAGTCCATCCGTTCGCATTTACGCTTCTTTGCGACCTACCTTCTCCGTACCGGGAATTGCTGAACGAGTTTCCTTCCCTGACTGCCCCTCCAGACTGGACAAAGCCAGTGAAGCATGACGTCGTTCATCAGATCATCACCACCGGTCCACCTACGCACGCCGTGGCGCGTCGACTGGCTCCAGAGAAACATAAAATCGCGGAACAGGAATTTCACCACATGGTTGAAATCGGCATTGCTCGCCCGTCATCGAGCAACTGGTCCTCGTCGTTACACATGGTCCCGAAGAAATCAGGAGACTGGCGACCCTGTGGTGATTACCGCTCCTTGAACGTGGCCACTGTACCCGACAGGTACCCCCTACCTAATATACAGGACTTCACCAATAACCTCAGTGGATGTACCATCTTTTCAAAGCTTGACCTCCAAAAAGCCTACCACCAAATCCCCGTAGCCCCGGATGACGTCAAGAAAACTGCCATCATTACACCGTTTGGCCTCTTCGAATTCACTCGGATGCCTTTCGGGTTACGCAACGCAGCTCAGACTTTTCAGCGCTTCATAGACGTCGTCCTCCGTGGTCTACCTTTTGTTTTCGCCTACATAGATGACGTTCTTGTCGCCAGTTCATCGCTATCTGAGCACCTGCACCATCTGCGGATAGTTTTCGAACGCCTAGCAGAGCATGGCCTCATCCTTAATAGCGAAAAGTGTGCGTTCGGGTTGCCGTCGTTGGAGTTTCTCGGTCATTTCGTTGACTGCAATGGAATTCGCCCCTCTGCCAGACAAAGTGAAGGCCATAATCGACTTTCCCCGACCTGAGTCCTTGCGCCAACTGCGCCGTTTCCTAGGGCTGGTGAATTATTACCGACGGTTCATCCCGGACTGTGCGGCCATTGTTCAACCTCTCGAAACTTTCCTTCAAACTTCCAAGTCTCCCGAGTGCAGTCTTGAATGGTCTGAAGCTGCTGATCGCGCATTCACTACCACCAAGGAGCGCCTGGCCTCTTCTACCCTCCTCGTGCACCCGCGCCACAACGCTCCCACAAGCCTGATGGTAGATGCTTCCCACTGTGCGATTGGAGGTGTACTTCAGCAGCACATCCGCGGCAGCTGGCACCCGCTCGGTTTCTTTTCGAAGAAGCTTTCTCCCACTGAGCAACGGTACAGCACTTTCGGACGGGAACTCCTGGCGGCATACCTCGCTGTGAAGCATTTCCGCTTTTTCCTCGAAGGCCGCAGCTTCGTGATCTTCACCGATCACAAGCCTCTTACGAACGCCTTCAAGTCATCGAAGACTACATATTCTCCCCGAGAGACGCGACATTTGGCTTATCTTGCAGAGTTTACGACGGACATTCGGCATGTCAAGGGAGTTAACAACATTCCAGCCGACGCCCTTAGCCGTATTTCCGCCATACAGCGCTCCGGTTTCAGTTCTCAGGAGTTGGCCCAAGCCCAAAGCGATGACGAGGAGCTCCGAACTCTACGTTCTTCAAACAGCTCCTCTCTGCACCTCGAGGACATTCTATGCCCTGATTCGGGAATCAGCATCGTTTGCGACATTGACCCGGTCTCAGGCCGCAGACGGCCGTACCTTCCTGCGTCTCTCAGGCGCATTGCCTTCAACTCTATTCACCGTCTCTCTCATCCTGGAGTTCGTGCCTCACGGCGTTTGATTGCCGAGAGATACGTCTGGCCGGGCATGAATACTGACGTACGCGCCTGGGCCCGTTCCTGCCTCGCCTGCCAACAATGCAAGGTCTCTCGGCATACCACATCGCCTCTGGCTACTTTCCCACTACCGGACTCAAGGTTCTCCACAATTCACGTGGACCTTGTTGGCCCACTACCACCATCTAAGGGCTGCCGCTACATCTTGACAGTGATCGACCGTTTTACCCGCTGGCCGGAGGCTTCTCCAATCGACGATATTACGGCTGAGACTGTTGCTTCCACGCTTATGTCGACGTGGATCGCCCGTTTTGGCGTGCCGTCGGAGATTATCACAGACCGTGGCCGCCAATTTGAGTCCACACTCTTTCGCCGCTTGACATGCCTACTCGGTGTTACTCACCTAAAAACAACGGCCTATCATCCTCAAGCCAACGGCATGGTCGAGAGGTTTCATCGTCAGCTCAAGGCCTCGCTGATGGCTCACGAATCACCTGAGCAGTGGGCAGTTCACCTTCCTCTTGTGCTGCTAGGATTACGCACTGTCATCAAAGATGATCTTGGTTGTGCCGCATCCCAAATGGTCTACGGCACGTCTTTGCGATTACCGGCAGACTTCCTGGTCCCTCCACAGCCTCAAGATAACCCTTCCTCTCCTGGCCCATCCTACGTAAAGGATTTAACCCGGTTTTTCAGCTATATCCGTCCCCAACCGCCACGGCCGTGTTCCACAAAACCCACTTTTATTCACCCAAGTCTTTCTGTCAGCCAATACGTTTTCATCCGTTGTCGACAGTGTCCGCCGGCCACTTCAACCGCCCTACACCGGCCCTCATCTCGTCATTTCATCGCGGCGAAAAGACGTTTACAGTTCGCGTTAACGGCCGCGACACTGTCGTTTCCATCGATCGCCTCAAGCCCGCTTTCACCGAGGCCGAACCGCCTGCCTTCGACACCACCATCCACCACTCCACCCTGAACACCACCACTCTCCCCTCCGTTCGCAGCCCCACCCGTGAACATCCCAGCGCAAAGACTGTCCGTTTTGCCGACACTCCGTCTGAAGAGGGGGGGCTATGTGGCGGCGCCCCAGCAGCTTGCGTCGTCTGCTGCCGCAAACGGGCACGCTCCAGGAACGATGACGCTGGGGCTGAGCCACGAGTGGCGAGTGCTGACCACGCGCTTGCGGTGCGCGCTGGGCACGAGCGTGGAATAAAGCGGGGACCCCAGTTTGGGTCCACGGCGCTGTAGCGTGCAGACGTGTGTCTTCTCATCTCTCTGTCGCCGTCGCGACACAAGTTTATGGCGTGATAAACATAAAAGCAAAAATACTTCACGTCAGTTGTATGCTCCGTGATCGCTGACTTGGAAACAGTCGAAACTAATATTTTTTTGGTAGAAAATATGCTTTAACCGCGTTAAATATGTTTAACGCATCATCATGTGCTAGAACTGCCTTGGCGAACTAGGCGCCTATAGCGTGAGCTGTCTTGTCTTCCCCCTTGAGGCGCGGATGCACGTGGACTGTTTTCTTCGTAGTATTTCTTGGAGCGCCACACGGAAGTCTGGACGACGCCGGGCGCTCCCCGTGACGCGCCCTGCTAACGTGCGCAGTAAAGGGCGGGAGTAACTAAGACCCGCTATTTGATGATGCTGCACAAACTACGGCCAGCAACAACGGCTTAGCTCTTAAAAACAAAAACAAAAAACGAAGGCCGTACGAAGACTTTAAACATCCGGGAATCACTGTTAAGAACTATTGAAGATCAAGAAAGAAAGATCAGGATTAACTTTTAGAGATGCATCACCTACTTCGATGGGCGACTTTTGAATCGCCTTACCAGACGTACTTCTAAGACAGGAGAGGCGCGCGTCCTTTCCAAGGAGATCAGCTCCTTAAGGATAACGCAAACACGCTGTGCTGCCGTTTCCCCTCTCAATCGTTTTCGCCGGCCGTTTCAGGCTCCCTCCGCTCTCTGCTAGCGAAGCGGATGAATGCAAACATTTCCCGTAAATCCAGCAGCTCTATGAAAAAAGAGAATAAGCGGGTATGCTGATGCCGGACGGACGATTTGGGGCGAGTGAGACGAGGAGCGAGCACAGCACTAACTGACAAAAAGCTAAAAGCTCAAAGCACGCAAAAAGAAAGGAAAGAAAAATCTAATGGGATGCAGCTTCGACAGCCTGCGCATCCACCGAATTACTTTGCAGCGCACACGCAATCAACTCCTTGTTACGTAGTTACATCTCTATCTCTATTTCGTTTGAAAATTTGTGCTCCTCCTGGGTGCGTGTCCTGTGAGAGGTAAGCAAACAAATATAACAATTAATTAAATCAATAGGTTTAATGAGAGGGGGTAACAGAAACAATGAAACTAAAGAGGAAAAATAGAGGCAAGGCACCCGATGTGGAATTCGGGAAGGCATGGCGGAGTGCCTAGGATGCGCCCTTTTCAGGGTATTCAAAACCTTGCATTGAAGGCCCACGTATTGCGTACGTCAATAACGATTACTACAAAAAAAAAAAAAAAGGTAGGTGCAGAGAGTGAAGGTGGAGCGTTTTAGGGGTGAAGCCCCATAGAGGCTGGGGGTGTTGGTGTCTCCTGTTGCAGTCGTCGTCCTCGTAATCGTCGTCTCATGTAGCCACAGCACTAAAACACAGGGAAACACTCCTCGCTAATAAACGCGTAATAAACGCACCGCGACATTCGTTTACGCCTAGGCCAGATAGCTTCGTGCTTCAAAGACAAGAGACGTTTACACCAAAGCTGTACACCTCCGCACCCTATTGGTTTCATCTCCGTTGGCAAAAACGAGAAGGCGCCAAGAATGCATTTATACACTGCATGCTTCGCCCCTCTCAAGTTTCAAGTTAGTCGAGATGGCCGGGATTTTTAGGTGCGAAGTACCTTAGGACCGCACAATGTCCGTTCGCGTCCGTGCGCATAGCGCTTACAATCGCAAAAAAATCACACAGGCATCGGCAGGATTCGATCGTGTGTCTGGTAGACCAGATAGAGTTAGTGTCGGTCGTCTTACCCATTGGGCTGCGACCGTTTTTTTATTATCTTTATTGGGATACACCGAGAGTCAAACGGATTACTCCCTCACCTGTAACGGTGCGGAGTACCTTAGGAGCTCGCAATGTCCGTCCGGGTCCATCTGGGCGCACACCACCATCAAGGGAAAATCAAGAGAAATTCGATGTGAGCCGTGACTTGCAGTTTCATTTACGGAATAATCAAGATTCAACTCGCGGCTCAAGTCGAATGACGGTCGGGGCGGAAATGGGATGTCACTTGGGGCGCAACTTGGATATCATTTTGAGTCCCTGTACTACACACCCTCACCATCATTCACGGAGTGGAGATGCTCCAATTTTCTCTAACTACATCGCTTATTTGAGGGGCGTTGGCGGTTATAGAGATGTCAATGTTACCGTAACGAGACAATCTTCGGAAGGGGACCAAACTTGCATTTTGTCTACATAGTCTATTTATAAGTACGAACTATTTCCTGAGATCTTGTGAAACAAAACACCGCGCGGCTGTCCTTGTCATGTATTTCACACCAATCTGCACTATGCAGGAGAAAAGTTAACCTTAAGCTCACTTGAACAGCACAAAACTTTTCATACTCTGCGCCCACATTCTTTAGAAAACACAGAAAAAAGTAAAAGATAGCTGGAATTTTTCTGTATTTTGTTAGTATAAGAATATATCAATCCCTAGAAAATGATACGCGGCAAAGTGTTTTTAGTCAACGCTTTGTTAGCAAGCAAAACAATATTGTACTGTTCTGTTTAATGTTTTTACCTCACTAAATATTGTATAATTGGTCTAACGGCACTGTAACACCCCCACTCTTGCTTGGGCCCATTTGTGGCCTGCGGTATTGTATAAATAAATAAATAAATAAATAAAAATATTTATTTGTTCATTCACTAAAAGTTAACATATTTATAACATAAACACAGCGTCGTAGCTTCCTCTAAACTAATTTAATTTTGTAACGGAAGATAGCTCACCGTGTAAAGTCGCGAGATGAATGTCTAACTGTTGTGACTTTCCTGAAACATTCCTGGGGCAACACAATAGCAACCAAGTTGGCACTAGGTTTGCACACATGGGGTCAATAAAGCATCGATTTATTATTAAACAGGGGCAATGAGCATTTATTGTACCGTCTGCTTGCAGCCACAAAAACACATTTTTTCAAAGGCGAATTAGGGCGTGAGTGGAAGCATTTGTCATTGCTTAAACGTCTTATGGCTGCCTTTACAGTACCGTCATTAGCGGGCTATACAACCGCGCGGAATGGCGCCCTCAGCACCTGGTATACTTAAAGGTACTTCCATCTTTGTTTCCTTCGTTCCAAGCCACCGATTGGGTGGAAATCTGCCGAGTAATCCCCCGGCCCCCTGATATAAATAATATTCTTTGTTTACGAATAATAGAATGCTCATAAAATAAAAGAACGAGCTCAAAAAAATATCACGCGAATTGTCAACCCAAATAGTAAGCCTAAAAATTCCCCGCATTTCCCCGAGGGGAAGAATGTGAAAGTGCGAATGCACGAGTTGAATTTGCGCGGTTCGGTAATGTTCGCGAAAGAGAGATCACACACACACACACAACTACAAAGAAAGAAAGATGCATTTATTCACAGACACCTATTTGTGTTGTCGTTGTACTTGATTGCTAGAGCGGATCTCAGCTTTGAAATTTCGTGTCAGTACTCCTTTAAGCGGGTGCATTAGCCCTTCTCACGCCCGATTCCTGGCCAATCCCCCACGTGGGTATGTGCCATGTCAGCGGCCAGGCAGCGCGCGCCCATCTCCCCCCGTTGCCAAGGAAGACGAGGAGATTCCTGGCCAATCCCCCACGTGGGAATGTTATGCGGACATCGCCGGTGGACGCAGGTTCAGGGTCGCTTAAGAAGTGCATTCGCACTTAAAAAACCCTGCATTCAACCAGAAGTCAAAGCTTAGGCTTTAGGTTGAAATCTGCCTGCTTATATTTCAGTCAACCTAAAAAACAAGCAGGGTTCCGTAAAGGCAATTCAACAATCGACCACATTCACACGGTGAATCAGGTGATGGAGAAGTGCGCTGAGTATACTGAACCCCTATATATAGCCTTCATAGATTATGGGAAAGCATTTGACTCCAACGAAACCTCAACAGTCATTCAGCATTACAGAACTAGGGTGCAGATGAGGAATATGTAAGAATGCTAGAGGACATTTACAATGGGAACACAGCTACCATCATCCTCCATAAGGGAAGCAGTAAAACACCTATAAGGAAGGGGGTCAGACAAGGATACACAATCTCTCCAATGGTATCCACAGCATGTTTGCCAGAAGTATTCAGAACATTGGATTAGGAATATGTGGGAGTAAGAGTTAATGGAGAATAGCTCAGTGACCTCAGATTTGCTGATGACGTTGTCTTGCTAAGTAACTCGGGTTACGAATTGCAAAGCATGCTTTCCGCACTGGACAAACACAGTAGAACCGTGGGCCTGAAAATCAATATGCAGAAAACTAAAGCAATGATCAATAACCTCGGGACAGCAGACCGGTTTGCGATAGGCGGCGAGGAAATAGAACTGGTAAGCGAATATACCTACTTAGACCAAGTTGGGACCACGGATCCCCACTATGAGGCAGAGATAATTATAAGGATAACAATTGGGTGGAGTGCATACGGCAGGCTTTCTCAGACAATAAACGGCAGCCTACCATTGTCTCTGAAGAAGGAAGTGTATGACAGCTGCATCTTACCGGTACTCACCTACGGGGCAGAAACTTGGAGGCTCACTTTGAGGGTTCAATATAAATTGAGGACGATTCAGCGAGAAATGGAACGGAAGATGATAGGTGTAACATTAAGGGACAAGAAGGCAGCGGAGTGGGTCAGGGAACAAACGCGTGTTAATGACATATTAGTAGAAATTAAGAAAAAGAAATAGGACGAGGACAGGTTATGTAATGCCAAGTTAAGATAACCGTTGGTCATTAAGGGTAAAAGAGTGGATCCCCAGAGAAAGCAACTGCTGCGGACGGCGTACGATAGTTAGATTATCAGATGAGATCAAGAAGTTTGCGGGGATAAATTGGTTGCAGGTAGCACAGGACCGGGATATTTGGAGAAAAATGGGAAAGGCCTTTGCCCTGCAGTGGGCGTACATGGCTTGTGATGATGACGAAGAGCTTATGCGGACAACGCGTGCATACCAAATTGCTACTGCACTGGGTACGATATAATAAAAACCTGAAAGGGGTCCCCTACGCACGTGCAAATGTAGCCTTCAATGCAAATATTTTAAAATACTAATTTTCTTCCAAGAAGGCGTACCTATTTTTTACGCAATTGCAATTGGCATTCTGCTATGTTTTCTGCCAGTAACTGCTATGATCAAAAGTGTATAAAGAAACCACTAGAGAATGTAATGTCGCAATCCACCATAATTGATCAAGAACCGCCGAAACCTGTTTCCTTATAGGAGACGTTCATCGCAACTGCTCGTAACGTAATAAAGGCTTCTCCTCTTCACTAGTCCTTTTGATGGCAAACACGCTTTATAGGCAAAGGAAACGACCACGTGGAAGTATGCTGCACCTGATAACTACGGCGATTGGGCGCTGTGGAGGTTGCAAGCTCGTTGTTGGCGACGGCGACGGCGACACAATGGCGGGAACATGCCGTCACAGAGCTCGGGGCGCGAATGCGGCGGCGGGGATTTCCCTAAATGTGGTTGCGCAGCGCAAGAAGCGGGAAGCCACACCAGGGAATGACGTCAGGCAATGGGAAGTGGCGACAAGCAAGGAGCTGGAGAGACCATGCTGGAACGGGGAGGACGACGTGAACACTGGACGGAGCACGTTGAGGAGTGCGACGTCAAGTGAAAGACTCGAGCTCGTCGAGTTGCCATACACTGAGTTAGAGAATGCTCTACCTGACGACTTGGCATCCTGGGGCCGAGGCACGACTCCTGGCTCATGGAGGCGCGCAACGTTATTGTGCTCCGCCCTTGGACGACCCGATGTCTGTGGTTCGTCGTGGACCGGCAGTGGCCGGTTGATTTCTGACCGCTGCTTGAGGGCGCCCGATCGTGTGCGGGTGCCGAGCATACCGTTGTCTACGAGCACAACGGTGCGTCTTCCTGGTTAACGTTCCGGCACGCGCGACAAAGTCATCGTAGCCCGCGCGACGCCTCGCTGAACATAGTCGCTAGAGCCCACGAAGCCCTGCGCACAACGTCTCAGTGCCGTGAATATTTGGTGGGAATGTTTCTTTGGTGCTTTCTTTAGAACTAGTATTTCTCTTGGTTATGCACACCTGAAACATATTTGTGGGTGGTTTGCTTCGAATATTATCCTTGGGGGTTTCATGAAACTGCGTTATCTTCA
Source organism: Haemaphysalis longicornis (assembly GCA_013339765.2). Classification (NCBI taxonomy): domain Eukaryota; kingdom Metazoa; phylum Arthropoda; class Arachnida; order Ixodida; family Ixodidae; genus Haemaphysalis; species Haemaphysalis longicornis. Next base: position 164,675,530 of record CM023452.1, on the reverse strand, counting down.
CAAGATATGTTTATTGCGCCTTACGACCTCTGCGAGCCGACAAGTCAGTTCAACAAGATCCAACCGCCGACTGCAAGGTTTACCGCCCGAGTTCGATCTACTACCAGGAGGTCCCAAGAAAACAACCGCTGGCAAACCCCCCCCCCCCACATAGTAGGAGACAAAATGTCGCCAATCGTCCTGCAGTAGCTCGGGAACCGATATCGTTCCGGGAGCCTCCGTGAAGACCCAGAATAATCGTTGGAGAAGCTTGAGCGGGTCCGAAATCTTCAACAGGTGGGATGATGAAGAAACTTTCCGGCATGTCTTCTTCTACTTGGAAGACCGCAGCTCGAACTTGGTTCGAGAACTGTGAGAGCTCTTCGACAAACTCGACTCAATTCAAAAGTGAGTTTCTTCAGACCTTCACTACCAAGGTGAGAAAAGAACGAGCTACGCTTTTGCTTGAAACTCGAACCCAACACACCAAGGAAGGAGTAGTGATTTTCGTTGAAGAAAGGAAGCATATATTTCGCCGCGCGGAACGCGTAAATGACAAAAAGAAACGAAACTGAGGTTTCTTATGCGAGGAGCAAAGCAAGAACTCTTTCCTTGCCTTTTCCGCAACCCCCTGAAACAGTGAGCCGAATTCGCTTCTGAAGCTTTCCGCGAGGGAGAAGACGCTCGAAATTCGAACGAGGCAGTACGACCCGCCCTGTCAACGCGCTGTTCTCGGAGGCCATCAGTGCCGCAACTGCAAGCTCGGATAGATTGCCGCGAGACCATTGTAGCAGTGGTCAGGGAGGAGCTTCGGAAGCTTTTCCCGAAGACGCAGCAACATCAAGTTGCCTTCCCTGACTGACGTCATCCGAGAAGTGGTTCAACAGGCACTGGGGACTTCTGCGTTATCCGAAGCACCCTGCGAGCCACAAGCGATGACGTACTCCGCAGCTCTTCTTCGACCCCCGCCCTTCTCCAATGAATCGTCAAGTGGCCCCGCCATACCGCCGTCCACTGTTGCCCGCCCGAACCCCTGTAGTCCAACAACAGACGCACAGAAAGGGCCGACGTGTGGCGAACGCCCGATAATCGCCCGCTGTGCTACCAATTCTACCGACCACATCTAACCGTCGCTTCCCTTACAAGAGGCTCGATTTGCGAGGATTCTCCGTCGACGAACGACGCACCCGACTCGGCTAGCGCCCTACTGAGATCGAAGAATACCTGTCCAACATCAACTGAGGACCAGCCAGCTTCAACCGTTCGCCGTCGGCGTACCCTTACCAGTCGCCAAACCGCTGTATTACTGCTGACTTCTCACGTGGAAGCTCCAACAGCACGCGGGGGAAACTAAAAGCAGCAAATTCTGGAGGTCAGCTTGCACGACGGTGGAAAAACGAAAACCCTCCAACGACACAAGGAGGCACCGAACACCGTACCCCCAGCCCGACGATCCGATCTAACATTACGGGACTTCCGAACACGACGACCGCCCCCCGTGCGACGCATACCGGACATGACCGGGCCTGCTGTTGAGAAGCGCACGACAACAACGACGCGCACGACAACAACAAAGCCCAAGACAACAACAAGCCGAGATACGACGCCCCAATGTAACCAGAACATTAGAAAGGCGGCGTCCGACGTCCAGATGTCGATCGACGTCTTTGATGTAGTCGCCGTCATAGACAACGTAGCCGACTATTTAATATTGAGTGGATCATTTGCGTCTAATCTAAAGAACATTACGACCACATGGGACGGTCCGCAGATACGCACAGCAGAAGGCCATGTCGTAACGCCAAGTAGAACGTGCCCCTCCCTCATCATCCTTCCATCACCCCTCATACCCCCGGCACCACGTACCCTGCCACGTTCGTCATTGTGCTCTAACTGCTCCCGAGACGTAATTCTTGGAATGAACTTTTTGGACGGACAATCGGTGCAATCACTGATCTACTGAACAAGTCGGTTAACTTTTCCCTCTAATCACCCCATGACAACGAAACCGAACCACGAGCACGGCGCTGCTTGTGCGGGATCGCCGATGATCACGTCACCCTGCCGCCTCACGCAAGCTTGATGATCACCGTCTACTGTGGAGATGCTGCTTCTGACAATCGACGCTATCACAGAAAGTGACCAAAGGTTGCTTCTCCGACCGCGTAGTGCCTTGTCGCAAGAGGCATTCCGCACCTTAAGCAACGCCAATCCATTGTTTTGTGTTTTGGTCACTAAGTTTCAACCGGGGGTAGCAGCGTTCAAACAAGGGCGTTGCAATTGCGTTCCTTGAAGAAATGCCAAGAAGCAAGGGACGAGATCGCGGTCGCCGAATTCCGAACGCGCAACCGAAGATACCTCTAAGCTTCCGCATCTTCTCGACGTGAATCCGGCGCTAACCGCAAGAAAAACGAACCAATTATTGGCTTTGCTGCGGCGCTACAGTGAGTGTTTTTCGTCGAACTCAAAAATACGTAAGACACCTCTAGCGAAAGCACCGAATAATAGCCGACGATAGAGCCCCGACCCACCCGACTGGCAAATAGAAGTAAACGATAGAGCCCGGGAAGACTGCAGTCATAACCCCGGGTGGCCTTTACGAGTTCAAGGTGATGCTGTTCAGGGTGTGCACGGCCTCCAGACACGTTTAAAAAGTCATGGGCACCTTTCTAGCTGCCCTGAAGTGGCAAACCTGTCTCGTATACCTCGACGACGTTGTGGTTTTCACACGAAAGTTTGGCGAACATCTTGCAAGGTTGCAGTCTGTACTCGAGGCTATTCGATCTTCGGGGCTAACACTGAAGCCTGAAAAGTGCAGCTTCGCGTCCGAAGAACTCAAGCTTTTTGGCCATATCGTCAACGACGCG